>JARHVA010011169.1:0-72500 GCA_037957365.1 Torreya grandis
TCTTCTCCTTCTTCTCCTTCTTCTTCTCCTTCTTCTCCTTCTCCTTCTCCTTCTTCTCCTTCTCGTTCTCGTTCTCATTCTCGTTCTCGTTCTCCTTCTTCTTCTCCTTCTCCTTCTTCTTCTCCTCTCCTACTTATCCTACTTCTCCTTTTCCTTCTCCTTCTCCTTCTTCTCCTTCTTCTCCTTCTTCTACTTCTCCTTCTTCTCCTTCTTCTACTTCTTTTGCTTCTTCTATTTCTTCTCCTTCTTCTTCTGCTTCTTCTTCTTCTTCTTCTTCTTCTTCTTCTTCTTCTTCTTCTTCTTCTTCTTCTTCTTCTTCTCCTTCTCCTTATCCTTCTCCTTTTCCTTCTCCTTCTCCTTCTCCTTCTCATTCTTCTCCTTCTTTTTCTTCTCCTTCTTCTCTTTCTTCTCCTTTTTTTTCTTGTTCTTGTTCTTGTTCTTCTTGTTCTGCTTCTTCTACTTCTTTTGCTTCTTCTCCTTCTTTTGCTTCTTCTTCTTCTTCTTCTTATTATTATTATTATTATTATTATTATAATAATAATAATAATAATAATAATAATAATAATAATTATTATTATTATCCTTCATCTCCTTCTCCTTCTCCTTATCCTTCTTCATCTCCTTCTCCTTCTCCTCCTTCTCCTTCTTCTGCTTCTTCTTCTTCTTCTTCTTCTTCTTCTTCTTCTTCTTCTTCTTCTTCTTCTTCTTCTTCTTCTTCTTCTTCTTCTCCTCCTCCTCCTCCTCCTTCTTCTCCTTCTCATTCTTCTTCTTTTCTCTTCTTTCCCATTTCCAACAATTAGGGATTAAGGTTTTATGGAATTCAATGCACCCATTTGGTTCAACTTGTGTTGCTCTCTAGTTAAGTTGGTAATGAAAGCATCTAAAGAGGGAATTTTCCATGTAGTGCCCAAAGCAATTTTAGTGGCATGAAAAGTAGAGACAAATACTAAATATTCATGACCTAATTTAGAGAGAATATAAGGAATAAGTTAGTAATATTATTTATTTATACCACATTCTTTTAAATTCAATGTTAAGGACTTGAAATTAGTGAATAAATCATGAAGGGGGTCAAAGTTGTAAGGACATAGGATAATGAGTTAATTCTCAAGCTCATGAGATCTCATGATATATTTATCCCCAAATAACTTACCCATAATGGTCCATAAAACATGGAGTGATTTGGTAAGATCTAACTGAAATAGGAGATTAGGTGCTAAAAAAAGACATAATAGCCCATAGGATTCATCATTATGGTTATACCACTTCACTTTTTCTACATCTGTACTAGGTTCAATTTTATCACCAATGGTTATCCTATACAAGCACTTACTCCTTATAATAATTACCATCTTGATTTTCCATTTATAATAGTTAAAGGGAGTTAGTGGGTTGATTAAACTTGAATCCATTTTAGTGATAAGTTGAGTTGTAGTAGTGCAAGTTATTTTTTTTACAAAATGAAAGTGCAAATAGAAAGAAAGAGTAACTCAAGATAAAGTACACCACCTTGAAATATGAAATGGTGAACCCCCAAAATGTTTCAAATAATGTACACTCAAAAGACATTAGGTACAATTGATAATGCATCTAGAGTAACCAATATAAATGTCAAAAAGATGTGATTTGAAATATTAGGTGAAGATGTTAGGCCCATCTAAAAATGTGTCCAAGATGATTAATATTGACAAAATTTATCTTTTAGTTAAATTGGGTCAACCCCTACATTTTTAAACTTTTTTTAAGTTTCCATATTTCCTATAGGGGTCTCATATATGTCTAAATATCTCACTTATCCCTAGCCTAGCCTTGGTCTAAGTCCATCTTCCTTGTACTTACCTAGTAAACTAAAGGAAACCAAATTCAACCATGGTAAAAATTACAAATTATGTTTAATATATCATAATATGGTCTTTGAGATGTTTAAAGATGTTCACAATTCATTAATTTACATTTTACTATGTTTCATATGCAAAAATAGCATTTTGGTCATATTTCTAGCTTAATTAATGACTTGTATGGATGGGTTGAGTAAGAAATTTTTTCACCAAGCTTGAGTTAAATGTGGAAGAGGTTAAAATATGTTAGGAACAATTAGGTGTTAGTCTAATAAGTAGTTACATGTAGAAGAAAGCAAATTTTTCCTTAAAAATAGGTCATTAATGGCACTTGTACAAACTTGTGAAGCTCACCTTCAACTAAAATAATGGGATAGTGTCTCTTAACATCCATAAAATATTTTCCATGCTTGGTGTGTAGATATTTCATCATAAATTTCATTCTTTGCTTTTGTTTCTTCTTTTTTGTCCTTGTAAGCCAAGAAAGGTCAATTTCAAATGCTTGGTGTGGGAAATACAATTGGAATTGAGAGGAATGATCTTGGGGGTTGAAAATAGTATAATTATACTTAAAATACATATTAGGACGTTTTTATTCAATGTATTTTACTTTATGAATCATTTCTAAGACTCCAAGAAGCTATTTATGCACTTCCATTCATGAGGGTTCTATTTTTTGAGCTAACTTCTAGTTATTCTACTTGGTTTTGACAATTTAGTTGTTTTCAAGTGTTTATAAATGTTTTATAAAACATTTCCATAGGTTATCCATTCTTATTTTTGCTTTAGATCTCTCAAATAGTCAAGAAACCTCTCCTAGGCTTATCTTTGCTTGCAAATTGCTCTTTTACATCCATAATTGTCTCAGGTGCCTTGAAGGTGTTTTCCACATATAGGAAGGTGTTTTAAGGTTTTTATCAAAGTTTTATTAATGTATATTATCCATTTTAGGTTTAATAATTTCATTTGAAGCGTTAGGAGGCCTTTTAAACAAACATATTAGTGCTCAATTCCATCCTCTCTACCTTATAACTCAGAGTTATACATTTATAGAACCCTGATGACATCATGGTGACATATGGAGAGGTAGATAGGTGATAAAATTTCTTATAATTATCAAAATTAAAATTATATGACCAAATAAAGTACACAAAGTTCACATTTATGAAAGGTTTTAGCTTACCCATATTATGGCTCACTGTGGTACACCAGACAACCACCTATAAGTGGCTTAAATAGGGGTTAGAGATAGCCATTTGGATGTTGAAGTAAGGTAAGACCTCATTTGGGACCCTTGTATGATGAAATAGGAATTAAAACCTCATGAGGTTATTGGTAATCAAGAAAAGTTGAAGGTCATCATCAAAAGTGTTGACCAATATTTTAGGCCTTTTTCCCAAGAAGGCCAAAGCAATGTTCCTCAGGGTTTCTTGGATTTTTCATGATGAAGGTGCAAGAGATTATGATGCATGGTTATGGCTTGATATTATATCTCTATCCATAGACAATGACCTTGACAAGTCAGAGGGGTAGAAGTTGAAAGGAAGGTAATATTCAAAAGGTCCAAAAGAGCTCCTAAAACCACTAAATTATTTTAGTGTTACCTATAGTTTTGAGCCTCAAAATGGCCTCTTTCACCATAAGTTAAAACCATAGCATCATTAAATTGCATATATGATTGTAATTGAATAAGGGGAATTATTTAACCCAAATAAACATCAAGGAAACTCAATAATTATGTTTATAACCCCATGTTAACTTTTTCAGTCCATACTAGAGCTAAAAACTATGCACCTATAATAGGTAGATAGGGAGCTAGTACATAGAACTCTTTAGAATGTACATGACATTAAAAGTGAAAAAATTGAAATCAAGGACTCCTATTAATTACATGAAAATTTAGGTCAAATAAGGATTTATAAACACCCTAAGTAAGATCTCATGATGTAATTCATACCTACAAGAAAGACTATCTCAGTCCACAGTTTGGGTTGTTTAATCATTTGGAAAGGACCTAGTCTATAGGTTGAAGGTGAATTTTTAGGTTCTTGGGAAGAGTGAAATAAAACATATAAAATATAAACCTTATACATGAAGGTAATGAGATTCATAATCTCCATACCAAACCATTTACACCTATAGGTGAAGGTACAATAGGGTGTCAATGAGATGACTGTCTCAATCATTAGAGGGGAAGACAAAGTCATGGGTCCAAGAGGTATGAAGTAATGTTGATAATCCTAATGAATGTTTTTATAACTTTAATATACACAAATAAATCCTACAAGAACCTATAAATCCCTCACATAGTCAGTTAATAGAGGATTGAGATAGACATGAGTAGTTTGCTTGATGTGAGAATGTATAAGGTAGCATATAAAATATGGGTGATGAAATGGATTGAATAAATTAATTAAAGTATGTAATGGAATAAATTAAGTGTCATAAATTAATAAAAAACAATCAAAATGTTCCAAAATACACACACACAGAGTCCTCATGCCCTGCCTACATACATAGTCTGCCTATGCAAAATTAGTCTTGGGTTTTGTGTCTTTTTAAGGGTCAAAAATTGGAGTTAGAGGCTGAATTTATGTGAATATTACCCTTGGAAATGTTTTAAAAACATAAAATGGTTGTTTTTTTAGGAA
Organism: Torreya grandis; assembly: GCA_037957365.1. Classification (NCBI taxonomy): domain Eukaryota; kingdom Viridiplantae; phylum Streptophyta; class Pinopsida; order Cupressales; family Taxaceae; genus Torreya; species Torreya grandis. The sequence continues at coordinate 4,490 of JARHVA010011169.1, forward strand.
AAATAATACAGTATGCCTCTATTTTATCTCAGAGGTAAGGCACTTTTACATTGCATAAAGAGGTAATTTTGAGGGAAAAGGATGAAATGGTGGAATATAATTTTTAGAGACCTATAAATATGATTTTATGAGATGGTTTATATATAATAAAACATGGTAAATAGTCTAGGAGGTTTGAAGGAAAATAGGGTGATCTAAGCATCAAGGTTTGTAGGCAGGGTAGCTAGGCAAGGTACAAACCTAGTCTCAAATGAGAGACCACTTCAAATTTTAACCTTTGTAAAGCATCCCAATGATGTGGAGAATTTTAATAGAGGTATATATGATGTGTGTGATATATATTATATGTGTGAAAGGTCATCAAAGAGGTTTGAACTGTCAAGTTTTAGGTAAAGCTTAATAGACCTAATCTAGGCTTAGTACCTAGAAGTAGTCCATCACCATTTTGGGACTAAATGGGCATTGAAACCATGAAATAATTGTTAATGGGAGTCTATTATAGGTGTATAAGTTTTAAAGTTGTAGAAAAAATCCACAAAAAATCCATATTTTGGCTTAAAGTGCACTCAGACCCTCATAAAATGCAGGAAAATGACATGAAGGGCAACTTTGGATGCTTATATCTACCATGATGCTTTGCATGGAGAGATTAGATGGTTGGAGATGTTATGGAGGATCCTTAAGAAGACATAAGTGGAATTGGTTTGAAATTCCAATGTGTTAACTCTATGAACCAAGGTTAAGACAAAAAATGACTCCAAAACCCTCTCTAAGGACCCATTTGAAAATATGAAGCAAATGATGTATTCAGAGGGGGTGGAAAGGCCATGAAACCAACTAAAAGTAATAGAGGACTCTCCAGGTCTCCTTCCCATGTAATTGAGGTCTACCTCACTTGTATGGATGATGCAAAATAGGGATGTTTTTGACTAATTTATGTGTTTTATAGGTGTAAGAAGGTTTAAAAAGATAAAATCACCTTCGGGAGATATATTGAGACTTGTTATAAGTCTCTATGACCATTTTTAGAGGTATATAAACTCCTAAGTGTGTCTTATATCTTCTCTATCTCAGCCAGTCAAGTGGGAAGATAGTGAACACTTAGTGAAAAGGCTGAGATCTATAATTAGGAAGCCTTTTAAGGCTTGTTTCATGAAATTAATAATATGAAAACTCTTTAAAAGTTTCATCCCTCCTTGTGAATGGATCAGATTGAAGAATTGAAAGGGTTTTGGGTGTCAAGTGTGAGAGGTACATGGAAAGGAGTCATTTTGTAACTGTCTGAGATGATTATGCATGGCCAAAAAATATGAGTGTTTTAGGACCACTCAAATGCATGTGAGGGATTGTTTATAACTCCCCCACTTGATCCATCATCAGACTTGATCCTATGTAGTGATGAAGTAGTTTTGTGAAGGCAAATCATGAGGGAAATTTCTTATGCAAGTATAAGGGAATCTATGCCACATGTGGAGGAGTTAGCTAAGTTTTAGGGATATTTGTCCTTATTTACCTTTAGGTCCTATCTCATTCATGATTTTATGGATATTTTAACTCATTATTGTTTTAATGACCCTTGAGCTTCCCCTTCTCTCTCTCCTCTCACAATTTCTATAAATTTTAGCCTTTTGGGCTATTATACAGTTCTCTCCACCTAGCTATGGTGAAGCCCTACCAAAATTTTTCCTTGAGATAATAAAGATAGTTGTTTTTACCTCATTAAATATTTTACTAAAGTGCATGTAATGGTTGTTGGTCTTGTGTGAGTGTAGTTTTCCTTACCTTCACATGTTATCCTTCTTAGTGCCTTGTGTAGTTTGAGATATCTCTTTTGCATGTCAATAAGAAGTGTCTAATGTGGATTGTAGGTGAAGTGAGTAGTCTATTCGATATTTTTTATAGAAGGCCTATTGTCTAAGTCTTCCTAGCTTAGGATCTCTTTCAGACCCCATGCTTGAAACATTAATGTGGAAGAGAAGATTGCCATTGAATGAAGTGTATGTATTGGCTTCTTTTGGTTCCAAGTATATGTTAAATGGTGTGAGTAGACAAAATATTTGGTGTATAACCTCCCCTAGATTAGATTTACTTTTATTTATCCTTCTCCCTTTTCATCCCTCCAAGAGTTAGTATTAGCTTGATCAAAGTGGTGCATCAAGGGGAACTAACCCCAAATCTAGAGATCCACCTCAAAGTTAGGTCACCCACAACCTTGAGGTGGTTATATTGTGCCACTTGAATGAGGAGAGACTTGTCATCTCCTCAAGGGGTGAAAGTTCAAGTGAAAATAGTTTTTGGCATGCCTAGTGGGATTGAATAATCCATTCCTTGAGGAGTTTTGGTGTTTTCCTCAAGATACCAACCTTTGGAGGAAATTTTACTAAGCACCAATGGTGACTCCAAGCATAAACCTAATAGTTAATTAGTCTAAGTATTATGATTGAAGTTGTTTTATTAGTCTATAAACTTCTCATGAAATTTGTATGGACTATTTTGATATTGATTTTGTCGTAATGCAAGTTGGGGAGACATATCTTGATTTGACTATTCCTCCTCAATATGAGTAAATACTTGGCCAATATTTTCATGACCATTATCAATCATATATTTCCTATGACTATCCCTATCAATCTTGTGTTTCACCTAGTCTACCTAGTTCCTCTCCAAGTCAATCCATTACAAGTTTCAAGAAGACTCTCATTGGTTGCAATGCCTATATGTTAGACCTTGATATTAGAAATGGTTGTGGTCAAGTCATCCCTAGTGACTTTATCAACAGTGTGAGGAATGATTTGGATCATGTCAAGAAAGAATGGATGGTTAAAGAGAGATAATTGTCAAGGGATTACCATTGAGATGCTTGATGCTTGTGGCCTAATTTTACACCTAAAAGAGAGGTTGAGAGCTCATGAACTCGCTTAGTATTGACAGACCTAATATATCCCACATCAACCTTTAAGTGTATCAACTTTTCCCACTCAAGATGATAATCCAAGCATGTTTCAAAATTCCCCAAATTCTCCATGCATTTCCTAAAGTTACCCTTCTTGGAAGTCCATCCAAGATAATATCCAAAGGAAGAAGGAAATCATGGTTGAGTAGATTGATTTATTTGGAGAAGATTGTGAGAAAGGAAGTTTGAGTTTTGAGGTCCATCTTGACAAGAAGATTTAATTAGAAAACCAAATTCTAAGGAAATCCATCATGGAAGTAGAAAATGGAGAGATTTCTAAGCCTATATTTCTAAGTTGGAGACAAGATGCCAATCCTAAGGAAATCCCAAGTTTCTTAAGTTTGTCATTTACCTCTCCATTGGCATCTCAGCCCCATGGAGAAATCTTTGAGCCTACCTTCCCAAGATGGAAAGAAATAGTAGAAACTTGTGAAAAGAAGAACCAAGCATGTTTAAATGGAGAAGTTAGAAGAGAATAGAAACTTGAAACTATTCAACTCCCTCCCACCCCTCCTTAAGAATCCATTTAGCCCATTTTTTCACCTCCTTTAATTGACCCATTTTGTCCTTCTTTACCACCTTCTATCCAAAAGGGCATATATAATGGGGATCTAATGTGGGTCATCTGAGTGAAGAAAATCAATTTGTAATGGAGAGGAACACATTACCCCTTGGAAGCCTTCTTGGGCTGAAGTTCATAGTTTTGAAATGCCTAGCATTGGTATCACTAAAAGGGTGAATGAGATGGAAGTTTTAGATTGGGTTGAAGATGAAAAAGAGATGACTTATTATGAGGAAACATCAGATTGGGATGATGAATAATAATAACTTTATTGTGTTGAAGAGGAGGTCTTGGAAGAGTTTATTTTAGAACCCAAATAAGGAGAGAGTAAAGAGGAAGTATTCCTTTGTTTTAAGTATGCTATCTATAATGACTATGGAAATGAGCAAAAGGACATTTCTAATGAAGTTTTGAAGCAAGAGATAAATTTGACATTGCATCAAGAAGAAGACATGGGATAGACATATATGAAAATGTTTAAGGAATATGAGGATTGTGAGAAGACAAAACTCCAAAGAGGACAAGCCAAGAGGTTGAAGAGCAGGTATGTATTGAGAGGGACCACCAAAGAGAGGCTCTAAACCATGATGGATCAATCTATGATGAGTATGAGTCTTTTGAAGAGGGTTTGAATTTTGATTCTATATTACCATGTGAAGCTACTCCTATAACCATGAAGGAAAAGTTTGAACAATAAAAATTACTAGAGTGTTATGATACAACACTTCTTGAAGGATTTGAAGAGGCTGTAACAGGTGAGAAGGACAATGAGGCCTTTCAAGAAGATAAAGTTTTCCAAAAAATTGTCACATATATAGAGAGACAAATATTCCATGATGAGATAAAGGGATATTAGTATGAATCATGTATCCAAGGTTAAGAAGACCTCATCTACTTTGGATACTTACTTGAGATGACTCAATCAAATGACATGCCAAACTAAAGAGAAAAAGGGAAGCATGGGTCATCTAGTAATACATTCAAAATGAAGAATGCTTGGAACCCTCATTCATATAGTGAGGAAGGATATTCAAGGTAATTTATTTTTGATCTAGGAAGGGAGGTATGTTTATTTGAATGTACATAATTAGTTTTCTTGTTGTTGTGTCTTGTGTTCCCTAAGTACTTAGTAACACAAGTGTGTTTTTGCTTTATGTGTTTACTTGGTCTTATTGTGTGTTGTTTTTGATTTGTGTGTGTTTTGAGTTAAATTAGATATATTTTTGGTAAAATAAAGGTCTAATCTATTGTTTCAAAGTGCATTTGATCCCTTTATCCAATGGATGGGATAAGGCTACTAGTCCTTAACATAAGCAAGAATGTTACCCCTAAGAATTGCTAAAAGTGTTGACCAAATTTGACTTTTAGTCAAATTAGGTCAACCCCTACATTTTAAAACTTTTTATAAGCTTTAATATGTCCTATAGGGGTCTCATATGTGTCTAAATATCTCATTTATCCCTGACCTAGCCTTGGTCTATGTCCATCTTCCTTGTACTAGCCTAGTCAACTAAAGTCAACCATGGTAAAAGTTAAAAATTATGTTTAATATGTCATAATATGGTATTTTTTATGTTTTAATATGTTCAAAAGTCATTAATTTACATTTTACTTTATCTCATACGTAAAAATGGCCTTTTGGTCATATTTCTAGCTTAATTAATGACTTGTACGGATAGGTTGAGTAAGAAAATTTGTCACCAAGATTTATTTAAACATGGAAGAAGTAAAAAAATATTAGGATAAGTTATATGTTAGTCCAATAATTAGTTATATGTAGAAGAAAGTAGCATTTTCCTTGAAAATAGGCCATTAATGGCACTTGTACGGACTTGTGAAGCTCACCTTTAGCTAAAAACATGGGATAGTGTCTCTTCACCTCCATAAAATATTTTACATGATTTTTGAGTATATATTTCATCAGAAAGTTCATTATTTTCTTTTATTTCTTCTTTCTTGTCTTTGCAAACTAAGAAAGGTCAATTTCAAATGCTTGGTGTGGGTCATATAGTTACAGTTGAGAGGAATAATTTTGGGGGTTGAAATTAGTATGAGTTTAATTAAAATCCATGGTGGGAATTTCGGATTCCATGTATTCTCTTTTATGAATCATTGTTAAGACTCTAGGAAGCTTTTTATGCACTTCCATTCATGAGGGGTCTATTTTTTGAGCTAGTTTTTTGTTCTTCTACTTGTTTTTGATAAGTTGGTTATTTTTACGTGTTTATACATGTTTTATAAAAAAATTTCATAGGATATTAATTCTTATTTTGGATTTGGAGCTCTCAAATAGTCAAGAAACCTCTCTTAGGCTTGTCTTTGCCAGTAAACTACTCTTTTACATCCATAGTTATCTCTAGTGCCTTGAAGGTGTTTTACACATAGAGGAAGGTGTTTTGAGGTTTTTTATCAAAGTGTTATTAATGGATATTATCTATTTTAGGGATAAAAATTATATTTTAAGTGTTAGGAGGCCTTTTAAACAAACATATTAGTGCTCAATTCCATCCTCTCTGCCTTATAACTTAGAGTTTTACATCTATAGAACCCTGCTAACATAATGGTGATGTATGGAGAGGTAAACAGTTGCTCAAATTTATTAGAATTGTCAAAATTACAGTGATATACCTAAGGAAAGTATACAAAGTTCACATTTATTAAAGGTTATAGCTTGTCTATATTATGGCCCACTATGGTGCACTAGACCTCCACCTATAAGTGGCTTTAACAGGGGTTGGAGATAGCCATTTGGATGTTGAAGTAAGGTACAGTGATATGCCTAAGGAAAGTATACAAAGTTCACATTTATGAAAGGTTACAGCTTGTCTATATTATGGCCCACTATGGTGCACTAGACCTCCACCTATAGGTGGCTTTAACAGGGTTTGGAGATAGCTATTTGGATGTTGAAGTAAGGTAAGAACTGATTTATGACCCTTGACTGATGAAATAGGCATGAAAAACCTCATGAGGTGATTGGTGGCCAAGAAAAGATGAAGGTCATCATCAAAAGTGTTGACTGATATTTTAGGCCTTTTTTCCCAAGAAGGCCAAAGCAGTGTTCCTCAGGGTTTCTTGGAGTTTTCATGATGAAGGTTTAAGACCTTATGATGCATGGTGATGGATTAATATTATAGCTTTATCCATAGACAATGACATTTCCAAGTGAAAGGGGTATAATTTGAAAGGAAGGTAGTATTTAAAAGGTCCAAAAGTGTTCATAAAACCACTAAATTATTTTAGTGTTACCTACAGTTTTGAGCCTCAAAAATGCCTCTTTCACCCTAAGTTGAAACTATAGCATCATTAACCTACCTAGATTCTTCTACGAGACTAAGGGGAATTATTTAACCTAAATAACCATCAAGGAAACTCAATAATTATGTTTATAACCCCATGTTCACTTTTTCAGTCTGCACTAGAGCTAAAAACTATGCACTTACAATAGGCAGACAAGGAGCTAGTATATAGAACTCTTTGAAATGTACACAACATAAATACTGAATAAATTAAAATAAAGGAAACCTATGAATTATATGACCATGTGGGTCAAAGAAGGATTTATAAACACCCTAAGTAAGACCTCATGATTTAATTCATACCTATATGAAATAATGTTTCAGTCCACAGTTAGGGTTGTTTAGTCATTTAGAAAGGACCTAGTCTATAGGTTGAAGGTGAATTTTTAGGTGCTTGGGAAGAGTGAAATCAAACATAGAAACTAGAGACATTATCCATGAAGTTAATGATATTCATAAGCTCCATACCAAACCATTCAAACTTACAGGTGAAGGTATAATAGGGTGTCAATGAGAGGACTGTCTTGGTCATTAGAGGTGAAGACATAGTCATGGGTCCAAGAGGTATGAAGTAATTTTTATCATCCCAATGGTCATTTTTGTAACTTTAAACACCATCACCAATTCTTAATACATGTAAATAAAGCCTACAAGAACCTAGAAATCCCTCACATAGCTAACAGAGGACTGAGATAGACATGATCAGTTTGCTTGATGTGAGAATGTATAAGGTATTATATAGAATATGGGTGATGAAATGGATTGAATAAATTAATTAAAGGATATCATGGAATAAATTAAATATCATAAATTAATAAAAAAAGAAGCAAAAGGTTCCCAAATAGACACACACAGTCCTCATGCCCTGCCTACATACATAATATGACTATGTAAACTTAGTTTTGGGTTTTGTGTCTTTTTAAGGCTAAAAAATTGGAGTTATAGGCTGAATTTTAGTAAATATTAAAATTTTAATTGGTTTAACAACCTAAAATGGTTGGTTTTTTTGGGACAAACAAGACACTATGCCTCTATTTTGTCTCAGAGGCAGGGCACTTTTAGCTTGCATAAAGAGGTAGTTTTGAGGGAAAAGGATGAAATGGTGGAAAAAAGTTTTATATACCCATTAATATGATTTTTTTATATGGTTTATAACTAATAAATCATGGGAAAATATTCTATGAGGTTTAAAGGCAAACAGGGTGATCCAAACAGCAAGGTTTGTAGGTAGGGTAGCTAGGCAAGGTACAAGCCTAGTCTTAAATGAGAGACCACTTCAAATTTAAACCTTTTCCAAGAATCCAAATGATGTGTATCATTTTAAAATATGTATATATGATATTTTTTAGCTATATCATATGTTTTAAATGTCATAAAAGAGGTCTAAACCATCAAGTTGTAAGTAAAGCTTAATAAACCTAATCTATGTTTTGTACCTAGAAGTAGTCCATCACCATTTTTGGACTAAATGGGAATTTAAACCATGTTATATTGGTTCATATGAGTATATTATAAGTTTATAATATTTTATGTTGCAAAAAAATCTACCAAAAATCCATCTTTTGGCTTAAAGTACACTCAGACCCTTAGAGAATGTAGGAAAAAGACACGAATGGCAACTTTGGATGCTTATATCTACCATGATGCCTTGTATGGAGAGATGAAATGTTTGGAGATGTTAGGGAGAATACCTAAGAATAAATAAGTGGATTTTTTTTGAAATTTCAACATGCCAACTCTATGAACCAAGGTTAATACCAAAAATGACTCCAAAACCCTTGTAAACCCTCTCTAAGGACCCATTTGAAAAGATGAAGCAAATGAAGTATATAGAGGGGGTTTAAAGGCCATGAAACCAATTGGAAGTGAAATATAACTCTCTAGGTATCCTTCCCATGTGATTTAGGTCTAACTCACTTATACATATGGATGGTGCAAAATAGGGATCTTTTTGACTAATTTGTGTGTTTTATAGGTGTAAGAAGGTTTCAAAAGATCAAATAACCTTTGGGATATAGATTAAGAATTTTTATAATTATCCATGACCATTTTATGAGGTATATAAAATCTTATGTGTGTCTTTTATCTTCTCCATCTAAGCCAGTCAAGTGGGAAGATAGTGAACACTTAGTGAAAAGGGTGAGAGTTCCAATTGGGAAGCCTTTTAAGGCTTGTTTCATAAAACTAATAATATGGACATTATTTAAAAGTGGAATCCCTCATTTTTCATGGATGATATTGAATAATTGGAAGGGTTTTGGGTGCCAAGTGTGAGAGGAGCATAGAAAGGAGTCATTTTGTAGCTATCTAAGATGATTATGTATGGCTAGAAGAATACGAGTATTTTAGGACCACTCCAATGCATGTGATGTATTTTTTTAACCCCCCCACTCAGATCCATAATTATACCTAAACTTATGTAGTGATGAAGTAGTTTTATGAATGCAAATCATGAGGGTAATTTTTTATGCAAGCACAAGGGAATCTATGCCACATGTGGAGGAGTTAGCTGAGTTTTAGGGATATGTGTCCTTTTGTCTCTTTAGGTCCTATATCATGCACGATTATATGACTTTTGTAACTCCTTCTTTCTTGAAAAGTGTCTTAATGACCCTTGAGCTTCCCCTTCTCTCTCTCCTCTCACAATTTCTATAAATTCTAGCCTTTTTTGTTATTGTATAGATCTCTCCACTTGGGTATGGTGAAGCCCTACTAAATTTTTTCCTTGAGATAATAAAGATATTTTATTTACCTCATTCAATATTTCACTAAAGTGCATGTAATGGTTTTTTTTATGTGAGTGTAGTTTTCCTTACCTTCACTTGTTATCCTTCTTAGTGCCTTGTGTAGTTTGATATATCTCTTTTGTAGGTTAGAAATAAGTGTATAATGTGGATTGCACATGTAGTGAGTAATATATTCAATAGTTTTTATAGAAGGCCTATTATCTAAGTCCTCCTAGCCTAGTCTCTCTTCAAGACCCCATGCTTGAAACATTTATGTGGAAAAGAAGACTTTCATTGAATGAAGTGTATGTGTAGGATTATTTTGGTTCCAAGTGCATGTTAAATGGTGTGAGTAGATAAAATATTTGGTGTATCACCTCCCCTAGATTAGATTTACTTTTATTTATCCTTCTCCCTTTTCATACCCCAAGATTTAGTAGTAGTTTGATCAAAGTGGTGCATCAAGGGGAACTAACCCCAAATCTAGAGATCCACTTCAAAGTTAGGTCACCCAAAACACTTAGGTGGTTCCATTATTCCAATTGAATGAGGAGATACTTGTCATCTCCTCAAGAAGTGTAAATTAAAGAGACAACAATTACATAATGTGAGCAACTAAAAATATTAATAACAATTCCTCTTTAAATATTGCCATAATATATTATTTTTATAAAAAATAATAAAAAATATCCACTAACAATTCTAAAATTAACCAATCATCTTATGCATTAAAATAAAAATAGATTAATTGGCCTTGTTTGAAATCAAGATATTAAAAAAAGGTGATTATAATATGCTATATTTTAAAAAAAACTTTAGGGCAAACTTTGAATAGACTTAGCTTGTTATGGAAGAAACTCTCAATCCTTTTAAAATTGTATGAGTCTTTTATGTTGTACTTGAATAAATCACACACATATAAATTTTGGTATAGAGGCTACATGGAATGTTAGTCATAATTGGGTGGAAATGAGAGTAAACTCAATAGGTGAAAATTTCATAGATGATCTGTACCTTGAAGCAACATAGAACTAGGGTCGAACATTTTCCCAAACATAAATAAAAATAATTGAGGCTGAGCTGAGGTCAAATATACAAGCCATAATGAACACAAGAGACAAAAACTAAAGATGTATGAAGGCACACAAGTCTTTTTTATGAAAATGCACCAAGACACATAGAACATGCAGTCACAAAGAAACCACAAAAAAGTGTTAATGGATACCAATGAACCAAATATGTAAAAAATGACTCCACCAAGGATTAAAACTCCCACTAATATATTTTAAAAAAATCTTATTTTATAAATAATATTATCACTATTTTTAAAGATATCTTAATAGTATAAAAACCAAACATACAATTACCATAGGTGGATCTAATACCATATTGGAGATGTCGCTAGTTTTAGATAACCCGAATGCAAAGGTTGAGATCACATAAGATGAAGCTTGTGCACAACAAAATGTTTTTGAAGGAAAATTAAATCACTAAAATACAATATTTAAATAGATAAAAATAAAGTGGAGAGAAACTTATCTTTCATTGAGTTGAAAATATCTCAAATGAGATGAGCACATATAAGAAAGTAACTCCTCCATAAAATATGGTCAATAGGCCCCAAAATAGAAAAGTAACTCCTCAAAAAATGTGGTCAATATGGCCAAGAATTTATGAGTAAATCCCATACCCAAAATAACTAGTTAAGGAAGCTACTTCCTAGTCACTCAGTGAACCTACACACATAAACAAGCTTCTCAATGAAAGTAGGAAAACTCCAAGTGAGAGAAAAATCCCATGATAAATAAATATGGGAAAAAATAAAACCCCTACTGTAACAAATATAAATGTATAAATAAAAATATAAATACATATTCATAGGGTATTTCTCTAGATACTTTAGAGATGATTACATAAACACCATCCATAATCTCATTTTCACCTGATCATTATATTAAAGTGTTCTTATACCAATCCATATATTGCATATGGTGATATATCTATTTCTAGTATAATACACATAATTTACCATATCCAAAAATACAATATAGAAATAAATGTAAGCAACTAATGATACACTATCATGTGAAATAATAATACAAAATATAAACCTACCAAAGAACAATGATACAAATTCCTAATTCCTATTTCAGACATCTAAAACACCTACACATTTACTTATTATTACTATTAAAAATAAACCACAAAAAACTCAATGATGGGTTCCATGAACCCCTAATCCTATTACTCATACTATCTCTCCCAAAACTTAGAGTCCTATTTTACATACACAGAGCACCACAAATACTATAGTGATAGATATTACACCTATACATGTTCCTCAAAAACATTGCAAGTTTATTACACCAAGTTTATAGTGGGGAGATATGTATTACCATACATTGGATGGAATCATAGGATCATATTTTATTTTCAAACATTAAAAAAATACCAAAAAATTAAAAAATATTCAAAATTCTATAAACATTTTTGGCACCTGCATGTTATATTACCTCCTTGGCATATATGTGTTAGTTTCATGTTGATGGATGGAATACTTATTTACTCTTACATACACATGTGTGTCACACTTATAATTAAGTGTGATACAAGCATACATATATACATGACACATTCCTATTCCATATGTTGGGCTTTCCTTCTACTCATGTCATATGGGCATTAGAGGAATCTACTTCTTTGATCTTGATAAGTATATGTTATATTATTTGATGATCACTCTACATTATCATGTTTGAGCTTATGTATGTAATTATCCATGTATTTATCCATGATTATATCTTACACATGGTACTTAATATACTATAAACTTGACATATTTTTCTAAACACATTGGATTCATAAAATACTATGACATATTTATGTTAGTTGTTTATGCTTTAATTTATGTACTTCTTTGAGTGTATTATCTTGCTTGTTTAAGAATTTGAATATGATCCTTTAATTGTGGCCTCTGTGCCTATGTATGATTTCTTTTACATTTGCATCATTTCATTATTTATGGTATGGACATTTTAATATATCATTATTTATTTCATGGATATTCTACTAAGTCATGTCCCTTCGATTGTGTAACATTTGAACATGCCCCTTGTTTTTGGTATTTTTATACCATTACTTATTGAATTAATTTTAAGTACTCTTGTGTTTGTGATTTTTGTTTGTTGAGATTATATTATTACTATCTAGATGTTTCTATAATAGTTATCATGAATATTAGTCCTACATGTGATTACATTGGGTCTATATGCTTTAATGATACATTTACCTAGACATGTTACTTATATAGGATACATGATTAAATTCATACATTTTACAGTTATCTTACAATTTTTAAGTGAGGTAGCTCCCAGTTCATATTTTTACCTCACCTCCAAAGTGGGTCATATTAGTGGGGGCATGCTTGGGAATCATGTTCTCCACACTTGGAATAGTTCTCAGATTCATTGGGGGAATGTGTTGGAAGCATGTTCACCACACTCATTCAATATGGTACTTGTATTAATTTCTATATTATAGTGGGGGAATGATTTGGAATCATGTTCTCCACATTCATTTAGTATATGGTACTTATATCAATTTTATGATTTCGTGGAGGCATGATTTATAATCATGTTCTCCACATTCATTCAGTATGTGGTACTTATATTAGTTTTTAGATTCAATGGGGGAATGTCATATGGGAATGAATTATACACATTAAAAATTCTCAGATTCAGTGGGGGTATGCTTTAAAAACATGTTATCCACACCTATTCAGTATTCAACATCTCCAATTTATAGTGGGGACATGTTTTGGAAACATGTACTCCGCATTGGTACTTATATCAATTTTTAGACTTCTCCATATATAGTAGGGGAATGCTTTAGAAGCATGTTCTCTAAAATTACATAGTTATTCAAATTGCCCAAAACATGTAGTTATATGATTCAGATTCATAGTTATGGTATAATTATATACATTGGTATTATTGTTATACATAGTTTCATCATGAGACCTATCTAAGGTTCATATTCTATGTAATATGTGCCTAATATTTCAAAATAAAAAATAATTTTAGTTTCTAAAACCATTGCACGTATTGATACTTGACATAATTTTACATGCCATATTGAGCCAATCTACTATAGTAGTTGGATCACCTTTTTGTATGTTTGAGGTGATAAAATAGATAAACCTTTGAAATTTTTCAGGTTGGATTTGATCATCCAACCTCACTAGGTTATAAGTATCATTAGGTTGCACAGTTGAACTAATCTCAACTACGAGGTAACAACTCATGTTTGATCCAAAATTGGGGGCATGCGCCTTCATATCTCTCTATATATGATTGGATATATGCACTTTAAATATTCATATATAATTATCCTAATCTAAGTAATAGAGCCTTATAATGATACATATTTTTCAAAAAAAACTTGTCAATATGCAAGGCAATTACATCGACACATAAGTGTACTCCTAAACCTTATTATTTCAATTTCAATCAATTTAAAGTAATTTTTACCTATATTATATCCACTAATTTTATACTATAATATGGTCTTGGTTTCAGGTTAGTCACCATCAAAGCACTCGAATTCAACTCAAATGAAGACAAGGTGTGCATACACACCTATGTACTTATTTATTTCATTTAAACTAACAATTTCATTACTAGATTAAAGGGGGTAATTGTAGATGATATTTTGTGATTATGTATCACCTCAATCTCATACACTTGGAAAATTTAGACCTTGGTTATTCCTCTTAGTTATACACTCGCATTGCTTCTAAAAGCCTCATATCTACTCTATCTTATGCCCCTTGGCCTATCTCTTAGTCTGAATAATATTATATTGATGACATAGATAGTCCATTTTTCCTAAAATGCTTAAAATTTACTTATGTAACACCTTTATAAGTTATGATATTGTACTTTTTTTACTACTCCTTAAACACTAACATCTAAGATAAATAATAATGTTGACATTACTATCCTACCATGATACAAGTGCCTAGTGCCCTAAAGTCATATAATTTTCAAAATAAATGTATCCTAATGGTCTGCCTAAGTGATTTAATGTGAGTTGTTACTCTAAAGGGATTGATATAGATACCAGATTAACCCTCATTCATTCTTCACCTAGAAGAGACTAAAGAGACTAAGGCACTTATCAAAAAGCATTTTATTAATAATTTAATTGATCAAAGCTTCCCTATTTCCATACCAATCATAGGTAAAACACATATACATGTATGCAGTACTAAAGGAGTAGCATAAGATCCCAATTTTCCAAAGTATAAGCTAGGTCAATATTTTACTTGATTTGCACACATTGCCTTATTCACACATAATACAACAAGTAGGTGAGAACTAAATTAGACTAAGGCCCTCTTGGGAGTATTGGCTATTTATGCAACATCATTTAATAGTGGGCTCATTGGTGTCATCTTGATACCATGTGCCAAATAACCCATTTTCCCCCAAGGTCACATTAAAGATAAAAAGACAAGGTTTTATCATTTTAGAAGGAGAAACTATCCATGACCCAGATATGAATTCACCATAGTGAAGGTGAAGCAAAACCTAGAAGCATCTAGGTGGTCGTATCTTATTTCACCAAATATTATGTACATGAAACTATCATTAGACTTAGGTAGTAGTGTCAATGTAACCATTTAGGGATAACATAACTATCTAGATAGTTAGAGGCACTAGACCTAAAATATGAAAAATATTACATAACTATCTTCTTGCCTACTTTCAGCCTACTTTAGATGTAAAACTTCATTAGCATCATAACAAGCTAAGTACTTATATTCTTTGTCATTTCTATATCTATCTTAGTTTTAAATTCTTTATTTAGACTATCTCAACATAATAAATTCAATGTATACTTATATCTAAATTTAACATTTGATTGGCTTATTATAGATCTAATTATTAACCTTATGTCATTTCATTTATATATTATTAACCTTAATCTTAAATTGAAAATAACACATATTTCATTTTAGGATTAAATAATTTTACACCCACCAAAATTACACAAACCTCAAAAATAAATGTGATAAACCCATGGATCTGATACCATATTTGATTAATTTCCAAGATATAACATTAAATGCATTAAAAATAATGCAAAAAGATCAATGTCACATGGAGATATAATCAATCCATAAAATTGAGATGAGAGTGACACATGGGGTAACTGTCAAATAAACAAAAACCCCACAATCTTATTATAATCCTTACAAATAATTCAAATTAAAGTACATAGCAAGTAGATGTTAGAAGAGAGATTGAAGAATGACCTTAAGCCAAAATATCATTACAAGAATGAAATAGAAATATTGTGCATCAATATTATTGTTGAATAGAGGAGGAGAGGGTTCTTTAAATAGATCAAGAGGAAGGATGAGGGAGTTACAATAATCCCATCATGACCTTTATAAGGCCTCCTTGGTATGTGCCATGTGTCCTATTCCAAAATAGAATGGGGATAAGTGTGTGACATGTGGGGGGAAGAGTTACCTATGCAAGTAACTCCTAAACCCTATAAGTGGACAATAGAGGTGAAAGACACTTCATAATTCCAAAATAAATTGCATTTATAATTATAATTATAATAATGCAAACATAAAATACACTTAGGATAACCCTAAAGATCCTATAGTGAACCCAAATAAGGTTAATATCCAACACTTGATAAGCCTTATTACGAATATGAAAATGAAAAATTGTCTCTAAGACATAGTCAGGGTTGAGAAACCCAATTATAACTATAAGTACTAAAACCAAAATGGATTTTGGTCTTCATGAATTTCGAGGCATCAAATTAACTTTTGAAGTTAAGTATTCGAATTGAAAATTTATGGAAACATCATGATAATTACACCAATTTAGAGAATGGAAAAAATTGGAAACCAAGAAAGCAAACTCTAACTAAAAATAGTAGAACTAATATGAAAAATAAACATCACTTTATTTTTTAGTGCTACAAGATAACCCACCCACCATGGATGCTCCTACATTAGACAACCATGGTATTGAAAAGGGCCATGAGGTCCCACACATGATCATTATATGATTTGTTCTATATTTTTTACATGCTTTTAAACTTTGGATGTATTCATACAAATAATTTATTCAGCTACTATATCTCTCACTTGACCAAGTACTCATAGTACTCATAACCTCTATCTTTTTGTCAACATAAATATCTAGTATAGTTTCCATATATTATTTGTTTTCTCATGTAAATTTATCTATCAAATCATCCACTAAAAATTCCATGTTGTCACTTATTTTTCCCTCAACATATGGGTACAAATATGACACATTGAAGATAGGTGAAATACCCACTTTGCCTGGAAAATCAATCTCATAAGCATTAGCTGAGAACTTCCTCAAAATATTAAAATATCCAATATTATTCTAATTTAGTTTGTTTTACTCACCTTTCAAAACCTCTCATTTCCAAAATGTGCCAAAACCAAGTCCTTAACTAAAAAATTCAATGATCTCCTTCACATATCAACATGCTTCTTGTATTTTTCATCACTCTCTTCAAGTATTATCTATAATTATTGGTTCACACCATGTATATATTGAGTGTAATATTCACCTTGCACACTTCTCCTATGCATATTATTTTTAATTATCAACTCACATAAGCATCTATTGATACTTCCATACACTATTTGAAAATGACTCGTTACTATAATTTGGTTGACTAAATAATTATAAGTAAGCTTGGCTTGTAAAAATGTCAAATCCCACTATTTGGACTTGTCACCAACCAAACATATTAGTATATTACCAATTTTTCAATTGACCACCTCTATTATCCCATACATTTTAGGGTTATAGGATGATATAAAGTTTAATACGGTACCTAACTTCTTCCATAGTGTCCTTTAAAATTATTGAATAAAATTTATATCTTTATCTAATACAATAACTTTTGGAAACCCATTCAATCTCACAATTATTGAAACAATATATTATCAATATGTGTAGCATCACTAGTCTTATTACATGTTATAAAGTGAGCCATCTTCAAAAATATATCAACAAAAAAATGTGGAATCATTAGCATGTTGTGTTTCACCAACTATTATCATTCAAACCCTGCACCTATTGAATTAGAAAAATTGGTTTACTAAGACAATGGGAACATCCCCAAGGTTTTGGTACCCTTGTGATCCTTGGGACAAGCCTCTAGAGTAGGCTGAACTCCTTCTATTCTAGGTGCACTAGTTTAAGACCAGTGCGTAGAAAGGTAAAACTACCATTAATTTAAACCTAAAATATTTGAGGTAAAAAGGAGGGATAAGGTAAGAGAGTGATAAAATAAATAAAAGTTGATGCACCAAGAATAGATCAAGCAGCCCTACTACCTTAATAAGCACACTAATTTTTTTTAAAAACAAGACAATATCACATAGACTCCACCAAGGATACTCTAAAATGCATAAGTATTTTATATGGAGGCACGAGAACATAACACAACATTGAAAGGGATGAATATTATCCAAAAAAAATGCATAGTAGACTCGAGTATGCATAGAATATGACATGTAAGTGAGTTCCAAGTTCTGTACAGAGGTGTTGGGAATGGACAATAATGAGAGGGGCAAACATTACCCATAGGCAAAGATCAATAAATACAAATAACACATAAAATACAAGAAGAATGAAGGGAGGTGAACTCAATTTTAATTAAAGTTAAAGGTTTATTCAATAGAGTTTCTCATGGAGGGAAAATTTTTGTAGCATTTCTATGCTAAAAAAGTCTTCATTTACAATGATAAATCTACCTGCTTATGTAGGGAATTAGAGAGATCATGGTCATTACTCACTCTCACCCACTATTAGGGTATTTATAATATTCAATAATGATCTGGGAATTAGTTGAGATATTTTTAAAAAGTGAATATATGTCCATGATCTACATTCTTGGAAGTGACACCCAGTGTTAGTAGCCATCTTTGCATTAATGTCTGTAGACTTATCAAATCAATACACCACTCTAGCTATTACTTTGATCAATTTAATTATACACTTCTCAAATTTTAAATAAATATAAATGTAAATATAAAGAATTAATATTTATAAGACAATAAATGGAATTTAAAATGGAGCTATGGATCAAAATATATGGTTAAAAAACCAACACATAATTGCGCAGTCACATTAGCACCTTTAAAACATGGAAACATAAAAAGTCATAGCATAAGATATGATCAAAACCCATCATATCTTATATTGACATAAATATATTGAAAATACACTTAAAAAGGTATTTTTATTTTTTTAAATGATTAAAATAACCCCTAAAACTTTCCTTTTGAGTATTTTCTACTAAAAAGTTGGCTGAGTGATAAATCTTCTCAAAAGGGCCACTTTGTACTGTCATAACTTTTCACTAGAGACTCATGTAGCTATTAAAATAAGTGTATTAAATTCTCATGAAATTAGGGTAAAGTAATTCCAATTTTCATGGAATTTAGACTTCATTTATTCCTACACAAATAGGAATCAAAAGTGCTCATTGGATATATTTAGTAACTGGAAACACAAAAAATTAGCTAAGTATAAAATTAACTCAGAAGCCAATTTTTGTAGCTACACATTTCACACATGGGAAAAAATTTTATATTAAATTTTTACCTACATATTATCCACACACTTGGATAATATAATGTTAAATTTTAAGGAAATTGGACTCCATTTTACCCTACACAATGATGTTTGAAAAGTGTTGCATAGGCTCATTTGGCAACTGGAAACACACAAAAATCTACACACTAGGTAGTTTTCATGGCTACATATTTCAAGTGAAGATTTATTTTATATGAAAAAATTCACTATTGTATTCCTTTGAAATTTGGCTACTCTCATACAAATATTGGGGATAAATGAGCATGATTTAGTCATGTGAAACTTATCCTGAAAAGCACCGCATAGGCTATTTTTGCACAGAGAGCTCTACTTCTTTCAGAAGGGATCAAGGTGACTTGAAGAGTCAAAATTATTGGTGACCTTTATGGTATTATTGCTTGATAAGTGGATATCTATTATCCTTAAGCAATCTATTGGGCATGGAGTTTTAGAAGCATCCAAAACTCCTCATATTCTAAAAATGCAAGACAATTGCAACTTACCTAGCCTTGCACATAAGCCAATATTTTATACTAAAAGTGCACCTAAAAAATGGGGAAAAAAGCAACACAAACTATAACATATGAACTTATATGAAGGTATAAACTACTAAATCTATTTACACTGTATATGTAAGAACTTGGAGGAAAGAAAAACATCTAACCTACCCTAAACTAGCCAATGAAAAGGCCATCTAAACAAAGCCATTGACTAGATGTAAAAATTAACTGCCCTTTATTACTAATATAATATGCTTTACATGATTGAGGGAAACTAAACAAATATGGATAATGAGTGAATAATCAACAAATTGGTGATATACTTCTCCACTTATAAGAACATAAATAAACTCACCTACCCAATTAGATTG
Source organism: Torreya grandis (assembly GCA_037957365.1). Classification (NCBI taxonomy): domain Eukaryota; kingdom Viridiplantae; phylum Streptophyta; class Pinopsida; order Cupressales; family Taxaceae; genus Torreya; species Torreya grandis. Next base: position 24,572 of record JARHVA010011169.1, read on the forward strand.
GCTAAATATAAAACTATCTTGGAGTGGATAGTCAAGTTGATCTTGCTCTTTTTGATGCTTAGTTTTGTGCTCTAAATTAAGCAAAATGTGTGATATTTCCTCCATAATATCTTCCAATTGAGCTAGGTACCTGATAGGGCACCCTCTTGTCAAGACAAAGTTTGGGAAATCATAATTGCTCTCCCTTATGCATTTTACTTCTCCATTATTTTGTTGATTAGGATGCACCTAACCAAGTGATTGAGTTGGGAACACATCAAATTTCTCATATTTTTCTTACTTCTCATGGTTTTCCCCTTTAATAGATTATGGTTTAATGTCAATGCTCAAATAAAATTCCTCTAGCTCATCCCAAAATAAATCTTCCTCTAGCTACTCTTCGCTCTTCTACTTGAGAGGCCTCATTATATCTTCATGATTAACCTCATCTTCTTCCATAATAAATTTAAGATCATTTATCCAAGAGAGTGACTCATCATCTCACTCCTATGCACTACCCTACTACTCTATCTGATCGTGTTTATCCTTTTCTTATAGTAACTCTAAAATTTCTGATTTAGTGGTACAAAGAGGGCTACCAATGATGAATTCCTCATCATAATCACTTGAAATATCTTCCTCCTCAACTAAATGTTCTTCACTTTCCTTCCATACAATTGGTCCTATTTTGAAAAGGGAGATGGTGGGAGGGTAAGAGGTTTCAACTGGCATAGAGGGAGGGAATTTTACAAGGTTAGGCATTATGAAGTTGTGATGCATGGTCCAAGAAGGTTACCATGACTATCTTTATGGTCTTTGAGAAGGAATGAGGGTAGTCTCTTTCAAATAAGGAGGGCCTTTAAAAATTGGAACTTTGAAATCAAGGGATTTAATTAAAAGTATAGAGGATTTATCTTTCCTAAAGCTAGGAAAGGGAGGAGTGAAGCTGATTGGCTATGCTTCAATTTCTTGCATCTACACAAGTAACTTATGAATCTACTCTTCCTTAGCTATGATCTACCTATCCAAGTAATCTTATTAATATATACATTTCCCCATCATCTCTTGTTGTTAAATGTAATCTTGATAAACAAGCTCTTCTTTTGCCTACCATACTCTTTCTCTCTTTCAATCTCCATCAACTATCTTTGGAAATCAAGTTGTATATCATTTATTCTCCTTTGGGGTGATTATAAGTATGATTAGATTGTTAATAAGGTTGAAATAATGTGGAAGGGAGGTAAAAACTATGAGGATGAAGATATCCTACTATGATAGGGCTATTTGGGATAAAACCAATAGCATTTTTAGTTTGATATAGATGGTAGGAAGGTATAAAAAATACATTTTGATAAGATGAGGGGAAAAGGCATATTTTTCATGATATATTAACATATTAGAGTGTTCAAACAACAAACAATTAGGTTTGCATTTTCAATAATAAGTGCATATTAGTAGAGTCACTAGATGATTAGATTATTTCAAGAGAATGGAAAAGACCAAGAATATCACCTAAATCCCAATATTTTATAATATTTAAGTGTTTGGACTACTTAAACCAATAGATTTGATATTTAGAGTCGTTTTGGTGTTGAATAAGTTGCCTTGAATGGTAAGATGCATTGAATAACACACCAAAATCCTTCAATGGATGATGTAAGGATCATCAAACTAGGTCCCATCAAGCATGCCATAAACTATTATCACTCAAACCCTACACCCACTGAATTAAATGAATTAGTCTAGTGAGATAATGGGAACAACCCCAAGGTTTTGGGACCCTTGTGATCATTGGGATGAACCTCTAAAGTAGGCTAGATTCCTTCTATTCTAGGTTCAATGATTTAAGACTATGTAGACCTAAAGAGTAGAAAGGTAAAATTATCACTAATCTAAACCTAAAATATTTGAGGGAAAAAGGAGAAGGTAGGAGATTTATAAAATAAATAAAGGGTGATACACCAAGAATAGATCAATCACCCCTAATACCTTAATAAACACACTACAAATTTTTGAGACTGAGACAATATCACACATACTCTACCAAGGATACTCTAAATACAAAAGTATTTCATATAGAGGCACAAGAACACAATGCAACATTGAGAGGGACAAAGTTTATACATAGACAATGCCTATACAAACTTGAGTGTGCACAAAATATGACCTGCAAGTGAGCTCCAAGTTCTGCATAAAGGTGTTAGGAATGGATAACAATGAGAGGGGCAAACATTACCCACAAAAAATGATCAACAAATATAAATATCACACATAATACAAGAATAATGAAGGGAGGTGAACTCAATTTTCATTAAAGTGTAAGGTTTATTCAATAAAGATTCTCTTGGATGGAAACTTTTTTTAGCATTTTATGCTAAAAAATTCATCCTTTACAATGATAGATATGCCTACTTATATAGGCAATTGGAGAGCTCATGGTCATTACTCACTCTCACACACTATTGGGGCAGTTATAATATTCAATAATTATTTGAGAAGTAGATAAGATATTTGTAGGAAGTGAAGACATGTACATGCTCTACATTCTTAGAAGTGACCCCTAGTGTTAGTAGCCATCTTTACATAAAGTTCATAGACTTGTCAATTAATGCACCACTCCAACTGTAAATTTGATCAATTTAATTATAAATAGGTATAATTAATATTTAAAACTCAATAAATGTCATAAAAAATGGAGCTTCAGATCAAAATATATGGTTAAAAAACCAACATACAGTCGCACAGTCACATCAACACCTTTAGAACATGGAAAAATGAAAAGTCACAACATAAAATATGAGCAAAACCTATAATTTATTATATTGATATAAATATATTGAAAATATGATCAAAAGGGTATTTTTGTTATTTAAAATGATTATAATAACCGCTATGACCTGCCCTCTGAGTGTTTTTTGGTAAAAAGTTGGCTAAGTGATAAATCTTCCTAGAAGGGCCACTTTTCACCATCATAACTTTTCATTAGAGACTCATGTATCTACAAAACCAATTGAATTACCTTATAATCACATAAAGGTACAATAATTACAACTTTAATTTAATTTTTAATTCATTTTCTCCTATGCAAATAGGAATCAAAAGTGCTCATTGGGCAGATTTAGTAACTAGAAACATAGAAAATTGGCTAAGTACAAAATCAGCTCAGAAGCCAATTTCAATAGTTATGCATTTTGCATGTGGGAGATAATTTTATTAATTTTTTTACCTTAATATTATCCACACATTTTTATACCATCATGTTAAATTTTAAGTAAATTGGACTCCATTTAACCCTATGCAATAGTGTTTGAAAAGTGTTGCACAAGTTGATTTGGCACCTGGAAACACACAAAAATCTATGCACTAGGCAGTTTTCATGGTTTTGTATCTTTGAATTGAAGAATTATTTTATAAAACCACTTTCAAAATTGTATTAAAATTACATTTTTATACTCTCATACAAATTTTGGGGAGAAATGAGAATGATTTAGTCATGTAAAACTTATCCCAAAAAGCACTGTGCAGACTAATTTTGCACAGAGAGTTCCACTTATTTTATAAGGGATCAAGGTGACTTGAAGAGTCAAAAACAACCAAAAAATAAAATCAATGGTTAATTCATCCCTTGGTCTATCATAAATATTAAATGGATGATATAAACCATCACTACAACTTTTTCCTTTAACATGTTGGGAATTTTTTAATTTATGCACAAACATATTCACATCTGTACCCTTCCATGGATAATATTATTTTTAAATCACCTATGATAAAGTATTTTCATATCCAAAATAACCATATAAACCTCTGTTATTTTTTTATTTCAATAGGTTCTCTCTCATATAACCTTGAGGTATACATATATTCCTCCCTTTAAACAATAGTCCATCTTATATCATATACTCTAACCATATAACTATGTCATCATTGGTTGGATTCTTGAATATTGTACATGCATCATGTAAATCCAAGTCTTACTCATATAAACCCTTCATTAATTAAAATATAATGACTTCTACCTTAAACTCATTCACTATTAGAGCTTTCATACTCAAGGCATCCCTAAATTTATTGGAATTTCCAATTCTATGCTTAGAAAAAAAATAGATCTAAATAAATTCTACCAATTTCAAGTATCATTGAATTAGCTTACCTTGTATATTTATGAACTAAAAATAAATATTTTCCATGTACAAAATTAAATCCTTCATCAACAAGTAATTCTACCACTTATTGGGAGCTTGCACTATTGCATATAATTCTTGGTCATAGAACAAATACTTTCTCTTAAGATCATTAAACCTCTCATTGAAATATGAAATGAGATTACCCTCTTAAATCAAAACCACTCTTATGGTTGTTTTTATTTCATCAAAATAAACTAAAACACTTACAAAATATTTTTAAGGATAACACTGGATGTTTTTTCACCTTTATCTTCAAAAATTGAAAGCTACTTTTTGATGCAACAGTCCACTAAAATTTCATTTTTTCTCCCTTCATAGTCTCTGTTATGGGTACACATTCATTAAAGTTTATGATAAAATTTGTTTATATTATTTCCAACCTATATAAACCCTTACTTAAAACTCTTTAGTAAAGTCCAATCTAAAATTTTCCTCACCTTCTTAGGGCCCATCTTAAACCCATCCTTTGAGAATAAAAATACCTAATATATCAACTCCTCTTGCATGAAATTGCACTTTTTCAAGTTAATTAACAATTTATCTTCCTTAACTTATCTAAAACCAACTTCAAATGTGTCATATTATCCTCATTATAATGACAAAAAAATTAGAATGTCATCCAAATAAACTATTAAAAATATACCTATAAAATGCTTCAACACTTTATTCATGAGTCTCATGAATATACTTGAAGAATTAAAAAAATTGAATGACATGACATACAAATTTACATTCATCTTGAATGTAATATTAGACTCATCACCTTATCTTATGTATATTTGATGATGCTCTTTAAATATATCTTAACGAAGTACCTAGATCCAATCAGATAGTCCATTAATTCATCCATTCTTAGAAATACAATTTTTTTAGTAAATCTTAAGCTTAACACTAAATCCATATGATTACTAATACTCCTCATAGGTGGTAGTCCATATAATAACTCACTTGTCATAATATCAACATCATATTTCAGTATATTTTGAATTTTTATAGACAAATCACTTACCATAGTGGTTGTCACAACTTACATAAGCTTTGAAATTAGATCAAAACATGTCTCTTACTCCTTATCCACATTCAAAAACTCTTTATCAGATACCATTATTAATTTAGAATTGATGTCTACCTCATATCATTTATACTTAAATGGACTCAATGTGAATATCTTTGCATCCTTTGTAATGGTGTAGCTATTTTTTCCTCCATCATGCATAACCCTCCTATCAAACTACCATGGTCTTATAAAAAATACATGAACCATGTCCATGGGATAATATCACATATAAATTCATATTTTTATAAACTAATATAAAAATTCACCACACACTTCTCATTCACTAGCACCTAATGCCATTTAAACAACCATTAAACCTTATATGGTGTAGGATGTGTCAATTATTTCAAACCATGTTTTTTTACCATATCTTGAGAAACAAAATAATTCATGATATCTATATCAGTCAAAACTCTACAATAAGTACCTCTAGATTTTGAATAGTTTGGAATAAAATATTTCTTTGTGTCATTTAATTCACCTCCTTGATTGGTTTTAACAATAATATATCCATCAAACAAAGCCTCTCCTTTTTCTGGATCTTCCATATGAATTAGATACCCAACACTCTCCTCATATCAAAAGGCTATATGAGTTGTCCCTTCAAATATATTATTATTATTATTTTGAGTGTTTTATGGATAATCTTACTCTTTATGACCAAGATACTTATTAAACCCAAAATACTTACCTCAAAAACATCAACCTCTATGTCATCTATATAATTCTCTTCCTCTAGAAGAGTATCCTCCTCTTGTGCCTAGATTATGGTTTTTTGAACTAATTTCCTCTCCACGATTATTTTGTTCTATTCTCTTGAAGACCTTCCTCTACCTCTATAATTTTCTTGATGTTTTCTCATCAACTTCTCTTTCTCATTCAATGCACATGTATTGGCTTTATTTTTAGTTCCCATGTTTGACAAAATTATTGCATCTTGTATGGAAAACGATAGTCCATTCACATACCCTGTAACTTTATCTACATATTTCTCAACATGTCTAACTCTTATCATGAGTCTATAAAATTCTTTGGTGTATTCTTTGACATTCATACCATTTTGTCTAAATGTTTTCAATTTTTCAAAACATGCTCAGCTAATAATTAGAGGGTAAAAATTTAGCCTTCAAATATTACACCATTATATCCCATGATTTTATTTTCACCTTATTTTTCCTCTCTCTCTGATGCATATGATCCCATCATAAAGAGGCATGAATCATAAAATTTATACACATAAATTTCACCTTCTTATGTTCCTTTATAGACTCTAGTCAAAATATTGTTCCATTTTAACTATCCAATCCACAAAGTCTTTAGGATTCAAATTATCACTATAGTAGGGTGTATATAGTTTCAAATTACTACTAATCCTTTCCACAACCCTAAGAAATAGCATCTTGACCTCATTTTTCATATCTTACAACCTAAGCTCTTGAGATACTTATTCTTCATCCCCACCTATGTCTCTACCATGAACCACTCTCTTTTGAGATATTTCTATTACATCTAATAATGTTTTCATACCTCTCATCATCTCAACCAAGTCTGCAACTTGAGGTCCTCTTGGTCTCACCCACTCCATAAAATTTTTCTTTAGTGTGACATTACTCTAATGCAAACTTTTCTTTCACAACTTTACAATAGACTCAGCCTAAGTCTTATCTCATGTACACTCTCCTAGTTATAAAAACCTTACTCCAATGTTAATTGGTACACATACAAAATGGGAATATAATCAAGGGAAACTACTTATGCTATGATGTTTAGTTTGGGAAAACACACACACATGAGAAACATATAAGAAATAAATTTATAGATTTCAACACATAAACACATTCTATTTATTCATCTTGAAGAACACATATAAAATAATAAAATTAATCAATGACAGGTTGTCGTAAAAAAATAGTAGCATAATGCTTCACTGAAAAATCAAGGAAGAATAAAAATATTCACTATCCTAAATCTTAGATAAAATTTCCCCCCAAAAAGTTCCATTTTTCATAAATGGAGGGAATGGTCAGACTCATCACCTTCCCCAAAATACCCTTCACATTATATGGCATTTTAACTTCAAAAACATAATTTCATAGGTTTAAAAGAATTCAAAAAGATAAAAAATCCATTATACTCCTACATGCATACATAATCAGGTCTATTAAAATCAAGATAAAAATGAAAACAAACTTTTTTAAATTTCAAAATTGGGTGGGATTTTAAAAGACTTTTAGAGTTTTAAATAGGTCAAATTTTAAAATGGTTTTTCTGACCTAGTTAGGTTCCAAAGGTTGACTATCACTTTCAAACAAAACTCAAGACATCCCAACCTAATCAGGGTTACAATCCCCACTTATCACTATGGATTAATGTCAAGCCTTTCACTGTTGTAGGTTAGTTTTTGGCTCTACACACCACAACCCACTCAACACCTGGATTAATGATGAACCCATCATGATTTTAATTCTGCATACAACCGTAGGAAATTATAAACATTTTCACTGACCTAGTTTAGATTAGAATCCTACACAACAAAACATAATCCACTTTCATAACTTCATGACCTAATCAACACCTTGAAATTTGATTAAAAATGATCATAAAAGATTATAAACCTTCTAACTTGGTTAGGATTTAGGTCCTGACTAACATAAAAAATGCCAACCAATATATGAAAAGACCTAATTAGTAAAGAAGTCTATAATATCACTAAGTGATATAGTAAAATTTTTACCATTCTAAAGTCCTGATTAACAAAATAATTAACAACAAAGATTTGTATAAACAAAATTGGATGATAGCAACTTGATTATAATTGTTATGCCTCATATGAATGCATCAGGACCTAATTAGACTTGATAATCCTAATTATAACAATTAATATGAAAACTTTTCTCCAAGACCTAATTGAGGTTGAGAAACCTGACTAGAACTACAAGCTTCTAAGACCAAAATATAGTTTGGTATTCATATATTTAGAGGCATACAATAAAATTTTCAAGCTAAGTATTAGAAGTAAAATTTGAAGACAACATCATGACCAATCCACTAGTATAGAGAATCATTGAAAATGGAAAACAAGAAAACAAACTCCAATCAAACACACCAAAATGAAGAAAAAAATAAAAAAATCAAACATCACTCTCTTTTTGGGTGATTCAATATAACCAATCCACCATGCATGCTCCTACATTAATTGGTCATCAAACATGATTATAAAAGGCTCATAAATAACTATAACTACACATTTATTATAAGTTAGAAATAAATCCATATCAAACCTATCAACATCAACCAAAGAAGGAATGCTATTTGGAAAATCAAAGGGATAAGGAATGCTAGGTTGAATGATGTTAACTAAATTAATGTTATAATAAAATAAGGATTGTTTGTAAGAGTGTTGAAGTGAAGAACCATAATAGAGGATTTTTGCATCCTTTGATTGATTGTATCCAAAAAGTATGGGTTATCTAAGGTGTAACAATCTTCATAATTATGAGTGGTAAGATACTTATTAAATACTTTGACCACTATATTTATATAAGATCGATGGGAAGGAGGATTCTTAAAAAATAAAAACAAAATAAGGAAACTTTTCTATTGAATTCTTATAATAATGTGGTGGTAAGTTAAGTGGAATCTAAGATATAAGATACTATAAGGAAGGTCTGATGTTTTAAATTTCAATCTAATCTCATCACACTTGTCATTTTTAAAATTAAAGTGAGTGGTGTAATGTTTCCCATGAGCTTGAGATGAATAATATAACCATAGTTGGAGTTGATGGGATACTTAAAAAATGATACTCATGGCATGGTATGCTAAGTAAAGGTTCAAGGGTTGGGAAGTTTTAGACACCACATTATAATTGTTCAAAATTTTAAGAGTTACAATCACCTTATACCTTATAAATGGCACACATTTAAGGAAATTTCATTAATTATCATGTGGAAGAGGCCATGATTCATGTATAGTGAGTCTAAGGAAAACTGATTAGAATATTATAAGATCGAGGGACATTGAATATCATAACCTTAACTCTAAATATAATAAATGGTGCCATGATAGGAATCCAAACACATCCTAAAGGAGTAATTTTTATTAAATCATGTACTTGGCATGTGATTTAGGTAGAATTTATGTTGCATTTAAAACATCCTAAGGTTTTGATGAATTCCAATCAAGTGACACAAGTTTTGGATCCTTTATCTATCAAGGCTCACTTTTATTCAATCTCACCAACTTGGATTATAATAAATAAAAGAGTGTCAAACAGATGAATTAATATATAATTATTGATGATATACATGATAATTTTTTTTAAGGAGAGAGATAAATCCATAGTATGATCGACATGGATGGAAATATCTTCATGTTCCTATAAAATGCTTTCCTTGAATCCAAGCAAGGCAGCTTCTTTGACTTTCCCCATAGGTGGTGGTAAACAAATATTCATATTAAAAAAAATGCATAATAAAGTTTCAATGTGCTTGAGAATTCCTCATAATCACAATAAATAGGATCTAAAATGGGAGTCTAAAAATTTCATCTATGGGATCTCACTCATCAAATCTAGTGTGAGCTAGATAAGATTGAAAAAGAGGGATTGGATTATTTAGTAGATCAGCTATAGATAAAGTTAAACCCAAATAAATCTGATGTAAAGTCAAGGTGTATGTTATTGACACTATTGGCATAGTTTAAATATATTGAGCTAATTGTATTGGCTTGGTTGATGCATTTGGTGACACAAAAATATTAGAAACAAATTATATTGGCCCAATGATACAATAACATATGAATTGAGTATATAAATATACTATACTAGCATAGCTAATATATTAGATAAAGAGTTGAGAAAATATGACTATACCATGTTGACTAATACAATTTAAATAGAACTGATTAAAATAAATATATTATATCAAGTTGGATGATACAATTGGACCTAAACTAGAAAAAATACCACATTAAACTATCTAATATAGTTGTGAAAACAAAGAACTCTACCAAGTTATCTTGTATAGTATGATCCATATAAAAATGTACCAAGTTGTATGATACATTTAGGCTATCATTGAATTTATAAGTAATGATTTCTTTGGATGTAATAGCTAAAAAATAATGTGGAGGATAATCCTAAACTATTCTATAATATGGATAAGGAAAGTGAGGCTAGAGAGGATAATGATCAAAGTAGGAAATAAAATGCTTCATGTTGTAAATTTTAATTGATTTTTCATCATTATTTAAATAATGAGGGTTAACCGTGGTTTCAACAGCATTAGTGATTGGTTTGGAAGGGGTTTGACTTTGATTGTTAGTTTGTTGACTTTGAGTATGATTGGGAAGAGGATTAGAATAAATGGTAAGGTGAGCATTGTCTTGATAATGTACTTTAAATGTTACATTTGAGTCATGATCCTTATCTACCTTATCATAGGCTTAGTGATGCTCTCTAAACATGGATTCATGATCACAATTTTTACCAAGCAAGAACTACAAAACTTGATGTCTAAGTTACTTACAAATTTCATGAGTATGACCCCAATTTGCATGAAATCAACAAAGTTATTATGGATCATACCAATGAGAATTAGGATGGGAAGGATCAATATCTATGGATGATGGACTAAGAAGGTATCTATTGAACTCATATAGGGAAATATGTTGACATATTTCATAATTATTGACTTGTGAGGGAGGATAAGGATGTTGAAAGGACATCCCTTGATATGTGAGGTGAGATTAAATTCATTAGAGTTTATTGTATCTTGGATATATCTCTTGTAATAATAAGTATCAGAGACATAATTATCATTAACATGATTAGTTTTAGGTTTCATAATCATTCAAGTACAAATATTAGGTTAGGAAGGCTCAAATTGTGTTATGGGGTAGTATTGGCATTTGGGTTGATCTAAGGATTCCTCCAATGATTCAGGAGAAAGAGTCTTGCCAATTTAGAATTTTATGTGTTAGTGAAGAGGTGGAAAAGATCATATTACATCATTTTATGCTCAAATTTTTTGTCCAAGGCTTTTCAACATTTGATAAAATTTTACACAATCTTATTTTTTGGATTTTTTCAATTAATAAAGTGAGTTAAGTTATTTTTAGGAAAACCATAGGATTGGAACAATGCATGAACTAGGTATTTAAGATATAAATAGAGTTAGATCTTAGTTTATTGTACCATTCTAAATCATCACCAGAAAAGTTGTTGACAAGTATTTTGGTAGTGACAAAGGTGTTAAGTTTAATCCATTTTTTTATGAAGGTTAGCAAAGGCCTTCAAGTGAAAATCAAGATTAGTGGTTTCATTATAATAAATCATAAGAGTGATCTTACCTATGTCATTATTTGTAATTACAGGGACTAAGGGATCATTTTGAAGGTATTTTATAGCTTTAATACAAAGTGAGGATTTTTGAATGAGGTTTATAAGAGAGTCTCTAAGGTTTAGGTTAGTGGGAATTTTGATTTGACAATCCTCATTAAACCTATTAAGGTCTTTCTTGAATTTTCATAAGCTAGTTTTACATTTAAATCATTTAAGTACTTGTTGACCAAATTTGACCCCAAGTCAAATTTAGGTAAACCCCTACTATTTTAAATTTTTAATAAAGTCCCTATGTGTCTTATAGGGTGTTATGTTGGTCTATTATCTTACTCATCCTCTCCCTAGTCCTTGTTGAAGTCTAGCCTCTTTGTTCTAGGCTAGTCAACTAAAGTCAAAGGTTAGTCAACCCTAGTAAAAGGTAGTAAAAGGGTCAAATTGTGTTTAAAATATCCTAAGGTGGTCCTTGACATGTTTTAATGTGTTTACAAGTCATAAATTGGTCATAGGTTGTGTCTCATGTGGAAAAAGGGGCCTTTTGGTCATATTTTAGCCCATTTAATCACTTGTATGGATTTTCATGCAAGTAAATTTGACACCTAGGTGAATTTAAATTTCGATCATGTTAGTAATAGTTATTTTTCAAAAAAGAAGTAGTTATGTTCAGTGGATGGTAGTTTTCCCTAAAAAATAGGAGCTTTTGGGCACTTGTACAGACTTCTCAAGCACATCATCAGCTAAAAACGTGGGAAGAGTAAATATTCACCTCCATTCATCCATTTAAATGCCTATTTTTCAATAAGAATGAAAAAATTCTCATCTTTAACTTGTTATCCTCCATTTTCACTTGGCAAGCAAAGGAGCAACTTCATGTACTTAGCATGGGTTATACAGGTGGAATTGGGAGGAGTGATTTTAGGGGTGGATATTATCTAAGTTCACTTAATTTTCATAAAAATAACTTGAGATTTGGTGCATCCTCATTTATGAATAATCAGTTTGATCCCAGGTAGCTTTTTATGCATGTTCAACCATGAGGGGGTCATTGTTTGAGCTTGTCTTAAAGTTTATTATTTTGGATTCATGGATTTGTGTGTTTTAGGTGTCTCCAAATTATTTTAAATATTTTTTCATGCTTCTTATTATTTTGGATAGTTCAATTGTTTGAGGAATCCTCTTTTAGGCTTGTAAAATGTCTAATTTACATTCGTATTCATCCCAATTGCTTTGAAATATTTCCCTCACATTGGATTTGATGTTTTTATGTTATTTTTGAAGTGATAATAGTGTGTCTTAGGATTTATAGTGTCAAAAGTTTATCTTGAGGTGTTTTCAAAACATTCATTGCATGTTTCTTTCCATATTATGATTTCCATGTATGTCACAATAAAAAAACTCCACCTACAGGAGCATGCTGACATCATAAATGCAAGTTTGAAGGTTTGATATGGTCATTAAAATTTTGGGACCACTAATTTACATTGAAATTTTTATGGAGGCATGTAGGTGCTATAAACTTGTATATTTTGAGAATAGGCCCAATTCTGCCTATATAGAAGGAATGATCATCTACAACTGATGCCATAGACATGCCTTTTGGAGGCATTTCAATAGATTGGTCAATATAATTTGATAGTAATTACTATGGTAAGGCCTATATAGAACCATTGATCATCCTATCTTGATAAGAAAAGTGTCAAATCATCAAATGGTAAGTTGGACTATGATTAGGCCATATAGGGTTCTCTATCACTAAAAATGGCAAACAAAGGCCTTGAAGGTTTTTGAGGACCTCACCAAATTCACTTACAAGGTGATCCAAGATTTGAATTTATAAAAATTTGTATCCCTATCCAACTAAAAAAATTGGGCCAATTTTGAGAAGAAAAGTATGGATGTAGATTAGGTTTTACAAAGCCTAAAAATGGATGAAAACTACTAAAGTAGGGTAGTGTTATCTACAATATATTGATCAAAAGTGAACCTTGCATCCTATTTTGGTGTCTTAGGAAATGATATAAAGTTTAATGATGATAATGGATCAAATGATGCTTTTAAGATAATAGGCCATGAGATAAGTTGAATCCAATGTCTTAAAATCCAATGCATACTCCTCTGTCTATACATAGGACTGTGAGGAATCATCTACAGGCAGAAAGGTCAAAGTTTGTGAAATAGGCCTGACCATGAATGAGATGAGGAAAGTTTATGTTTTGAATTAAAAAAACACATACATACCATTATAGGAACCATGATCAAGTCCATCTTGACCTAGAAGACACCTACATGCCTAAAATGAATTAAAAATAGCCACCTACAACTGAGTAGACAATGAATGAGGATTATGGCATTTAGAGGAGTTTTAAGGCACTCTTAAGATTTAAAAGGTTACAATGTAAAATTTAATGACTTGTGGAATTTAAAATATGTTTTAAAATAATTAATAAAGACCAAATTAATTCCAATCTCACCCTAAATCACCTACAGGTAGAGACCTAGGACTGTCTCAATCCAAAAGGATAGTGAACAATTAGAAGGCCTAAAAGTGTCAAAATGATAGATAGGAAGAATGAATCACATTGGAATATTAAGGTGAGTAAAAATAGGATATATAATTTTTGAAACATTGATTATAACCTCCAAATAAAGGTAAAAAAGAAAGAGTACCCCTATTCATTGTCATAGTTAGACAGAGTCATAAGCAAGAGAGGGACATGATGAGAGTTTGGTGCCCAAGGAAGGAAGAAAGAGTTTTAAACAGTATAATTTGGATCCATAATGATAAAATGAAGGAAATTATATGTAAAATACATCCTCAAGTCACCCAAGGACCTTTTATCATAGCAAAATGGACTCAGTCTGTATAAGTAGGGTAGGGAAAGCCTTGTTTCAAGAGATGAGTTTGGGAATTCCACTTAGGAGAGAGGTTTTGAGTGGATATATAGGTTAAAAAATAATTAAATTATGGTAAGTAACATGAGTAAACAACTTGGATTCATCAAATATGTTTAGAAGAAGTATCCATGAGGAGGTTTGGACAAGAACATGCAGATGTAGGGTTTTTAACCCCTTTGTTGAAGAAATTGGGATGGTTAGACCCCATAAACATGGAATTAGACAAAAAAATATGGTATATTTTGTAATTATTACCTTTTTAATATTTAAAATAATAAATTTTCCCAAAAAAATATGCCTAATACTCTCTATTTTGTCTCAGAGTAGGGGTAGTCCCTTCATGCACAAGAATGACTATTTTGGGGAAAAGTGAAGGATGGTGAACCTAAGATAAATTAGATTAGTAAATAAGGTTTTAATAGATTGGGTAAAAATTTATGAACCTAATAAAATTTTATATCATTCTTTAAATAAAATAGGTCACCCTACACAACAAGGGTTGCAGTCAAGTGTGAATGAAAGCCTTAGGGCTAGAAGCCAATTTGAAGGTCATATACATTTTAATCCTAATATATGATATAAATGTGATAAATTAATGTTTAAATAGGTATTTTTGGTGTTTTAAAGCCATAAATTTTCAAATATAATCATTGGAGGGTCAAAATGAGCTCAAATATGTAGGCATACCTCTTGGTAAGGTCTAGGCCTAAAACCAAACAGGAGTCAATTTATATTAAAAGCTTTTAGAAATAAATTATAATGGTTAAATTAAGTTTTTAAGGTATATAAAGATATGTTACAACCCTTTTTTTCAAATAAAATCTTTAGGAAACCATTTTTGGCTTAGGAAGCATTCAAACCCCACCAGGAAGCAAAAAATGAGCTTGAATGTCAACTTCAAGTGCTTAGAACTTACACCAAGATTTTCATGGGACCTTGAGCCAATAAAATAAGTTTAATTAGGTCCTTGAGGAGACATAATTGAAATTTTATCATCATTCCAATGTGCCATGGCTATGAATGAATGCTAAGAATGAAAATCACTTCAAAACCCTTCCAAACCCTTCTCAAGGACTCGACTAGGGAGAAATTGAAAATTAAGAATTAATATGGGAAGCTAATGCCATAAAAAAAAAATTATGATGTAGAGGAATTTAATATACACCCCCAATATAATTTTTTTGTATGGACCTATACAAAATAGGGCAAAATATGGCTTATTTTGACCATTTTTGGTGATTTACATACATGGTGAAGTTTCAAGAGGTAAAATAAATTTTGGAGGAAAATTTAGGAGTTTTTATAAGTCATAATGGTCATTTTATCAAATGTATAAGCTCCTAAGTGTGCCTAATATTTCTTCTATTTCAGCGAGTCTAGTGAACCAACTAGAGAGGACTTAGAGAAAATGGTGAATATTCATTTTTGGAGCCTTTTAAGGCCAATTTATTATAAATTATGGTATGAGAGCTCATTATAAATGTAATTAATCTTATTTTATGGATCACATTTCATATTTTTAGAGCTTAAAGGTGAAAAGTGTGAGAGGTGAAGGGAAAAGGGCTATTTTGAGACTACCTAGTATGATCATGCATGGCCAAAATGATAAGAAGGGTCAAGAAAATCCCAAATGCATGTGAGGGATTATTATTACTCAGATTAATCATCAAAATTGATTAGTTTTAGAGTTAGGATAGTTTTTTAAGGTCAATCATGAGGGGTAGTTTTCTATGCTTAAAAAAGGAGTTTCTTGAATATTTATATGTCTTGGATGATTGGAAATGACATTTATAACTCCTAACATGATATGGATCATCCCACCCCTATCTCTCATGAATTTTTAATTGATATAAAAATTGGTGACACATGTCCTTGTGCCTCTTCAACTTCTCTTCTCTCTCTTCCTCAAAGTTTTTTAAATTGAGCCATTTCAGCCATTATAAAGAGACCCTAGTTGGTATGGCAAATTCATTCTGAAATGACATTACACTTTGATTTTTAACATTTAATACAGGTATAATTCTTAGTTTTTAACATTTTGTCTAAGTATGTGAGTGATGTATAGTGGAGCTAAGTGATAGTATCATCCTTACTCCCTTTGTCCTTCATGTTTAAGCAAGAGTTTTGATGTTAACAGGTCATGTGAATTGTGTTGAATTTACTAAGATCTCTTTCAATTATTAAATTATCTCTATGGTGTGTAATTTACCACTAGGTCAAGTATATTATTGATTATCCCAAGTTTGTTACCTTCACATTGAAACACTATGTTAAGATCCTTCAATGCATGGAATTGGTCTTGGAAAGCATGTTGCTTATTAGAAGTATGATAGTCTGTGGGATATATTTTGGTGGATCACCTCTCTAGTATAGTTTTCATTTTATTCAAACCCTTAAATCTTTTCATGAACAAGCATTAGATTAGGTGATAGGCACTCAAAGAAGAATTTAGGGAGCTAACCCTTTCAATCCTAGAGATTCATCTCTCTTACAAGTTCCCACAAACTTGAGAGATTATTCAATGTTACATAAAATTGAGGGAGCTTCATAAAGTGTCCTAGGGTGCAAAATTTGATGACAATATTACTATTATTAGATTAATTATTATCAATTTAACTCATTGATTTTAATATGAAATTGTTTGGATTAGGAGTATTATGGTTGTAATTGGAGGCTTGAGTGGCATGTTGGGATGAACTAGATGTGGCATTAACATTGGAATTAATATGAGTATTTTGAATAGGGACCCTAAAATAGAGACTTACCATGTTATTAGCTATTCTAGGCATGGTGGACGAGGAAAGAAACATGGAAGTCACAATTTTATTTTCCCCAAGTCCTATAGAAAAATTGTGAATGGTGAAAGGGGATATTCTATATGGGTTGCCATCATGATGTGTAATAAAATTTTGGGGTCATTTCCCATATGTTCAATATTATATTGGAGAAGTATTTTTATTTTGTTTGTATACTCTATGTCATATTCCTTTTCAACCTCATAATCTTGGAGTAGGTGACATTGTCTAGTGTTTTTAGGATTTTTATATGGCTCATAACATTTGGATATAGTGGAAGAGAAATTAAAATTATTGGAAATATTGAGACATATAAAAATTATAACTCATGGAAGTATTTTTTTAAAACCTAATAAGATTATTGAATTCCATAACATTAGGATTATTGTCATTAAATCCTTAAAAATCCTAATATATATTTTCTTTAGATTTATTAAAAATATGCTACATTTTAAAGAAGGAAACATAATTGTATCAAGTTGGCCGATGCAGTTGGTTACATAGGAATGATAAAACAAAATGTGTTGGGTTATTTGATACAATATGAAGTGGAATTAGAACACATGAATCTATATCAGGTTACCTAATATAATATGATTGGATAAATTAATTGTATTAGGTTTTTCGATGCAATTAAGAAAACATAGAAATGCATTAGACTAGAAAATGTAGTTGGGAAAAACTAGAAACTATATTGGGCTAACTGATACAATTGGGCTAATTTTTTGTTAAAATATATTATGGTTGTGAAAATGTTTCTAAGAATTGAAAAGTATTTATTTTAAAATGATCCAACCTTAGGTGGGATAAGATTCATTTCATTTTCACCAGAATGTATGCATGAGATAGGATGACCTATAACTATCCACTTTATATACATATATGAGGAATTGATTAAGGTCATAACAATAGAGACTATGTATACTTGGACAATAAAGTAAGTACATAATTTATACATAATATTTTTAAAATTTATCATTTACTAATGCTTTCTCTCTTATAAGAACCTATGATTTTTAATCTCTTTGAGTGCATGCCTTAAAGGGTGCATTGATAAAGGTGTGGGTAGACCATTGGTGCTTCAAAAGATTATTGGTTAACTCTACCATACTAAACCCATTACAAATCCTACTTATCTAACACCCCAATATATTATTTATCTATTTACTTAAGCAAATACCCATTCAAATATCCTCTAACTAAGAAAACACCCATTTATCCTACTAAGTCAGTTGGGTCACCTTTGTTGCAAACATTTTTCCACATGTTACAAATCTAATTCAGCCTGAATGACTTAGTTCAAGGCCTAGCAATAATCTTTTACAAAACATAGTCGTGTTGTCCAACTTTGTTAGATAAAAATATTAAAGGGTTAGGTCCTATCTATTGATATAAATATGATCTTCATATCAATCCAATAGAGAGGAACATTCATTTTTGTATTATTACACTCAACAATTGATTGATAGATTGACGAAGTGGAGGGCCCATACACACACACACACACACACACACACACACACACACACACACACACACACACACACACACACACACACACACACACACACACACACACACACACACACACACACACACACACACACACACACACACAGTCTTATCTATCTAACCATGGTATAAAGTTGATTTTATATATATAGGGGCACCCCCATCCCCACTTCACAATTTTACTAGATCTAAAATTGAAAAAGCCATTTCTTAGGGTTTGTCTTGGAGTGAATATAGTTTGTCTTGTGGGAAGTATTGGATGAAAAATATGAGTCTTTTATCTTAGATATGATTTTTATATCATGATACTTAAAAATCCATAAAAATATCTTGAAAATTTTATTAGCCAAGGGGGAGATCGAGACTCGATAGGTTCACTCAAAGGTAATTACCTTTAAATTTTGTTATTTCCTTTGATAAATATATATTGCACAAGGTAATATGTTTGAATATTTAACTCCTTACTTTGGTTACCTCTATACTTAAACTTAGTATATCTATAGAGTTTTATTTTCTTGTCATCTTCCACCTTAGGTGATCTAGGAACCCATTTGCCTACCATGGTCCCTTAATTGTTTTGTTTATTTTAACCATCCCTATTTATGTTATATGCTTTGATAACACTAGATTAGTTTTATTTCATGTATTCAAACCTATCTAGGGTTATTATATAGCATTATTTTCCTAGATGTTTTGAAATTCTCTCCTTTAGTGTTATGTGATAAGTGTTTCCTTAATCAGGTTTAGTTAGTCTAATTTGGTCATTCTCTTAATATATATAATATTAAAATAGATGTTAGTTGATTAATTTATCTGATCATGGATTTACTAATTAGGATAAGATGTAGATATATCTTAAATTATTACATGCATTGTGGTAAAACCGACATGAATCTAACCCTTGAATTTTAATTTATATATTTACAGTCAACTAAGTTGCATTAGTCGACCTATTCTTCTTCTCAGTGTGTAGATTATGGATCTATAGTCAACTAGGTTATGTTGGTCGATCTAATTCTATTCTTTGAATACTAATTTTTAGTCACAATAAAAAATATAAAGTTGGTCAATCCTATTCTTTTTATACATATTTTATTTTTTTATCCTATAAAACAATATCGAGTTGGTTGATCATGTTTACTTTATGAAAATGTCAATCTTCATTCCTATAAAAAAAGATCAAACTAGTTGATCTTCTTATTTTTATGCACTTTTTAGATTTTAAATAAGTCAAGATGGTTGACTTTACTTAGTTTTTATAGATATAAAATTTCAATATTCAGTTTTATCAAACTAAATCAACCCATTTGACTTTGTTTAGGTTCATTTTAACTAGCTTAGTACTTTAGTTTTGTCAATTTTATCATTTTCTTGTTCCTATTTTTATTAAACTTACTCAATACTTTAGATTTATATGATATTATTTCAATTTTTTAGTTTTGTTAAAATTATATCACACAATCAATTAATTCAACCTGGTTGACTTAGTTATGTGTCTGACTACTTTACCAAACAAACTAGGTCAACTTCACTGACTTTGTTTTTAATTGCAATATTTTCACAATAGATTAGATCGGCCTACCCAAACTTATTATATTTTATTTTCCCAACTAGATCAACATGGCTAACCTTGTTCTTTATATTTCATTTTTAGAATAATCATAGTAATTAATCTCACCTTTGCTTTGAAAATAGTTGGTTACATGTTTATTTACTTTCATAAACTATAAATTGATTTTTACCACTTAATTTTTGCCTTTATTTTCACTTTATCTTGATTTCCATAAAAATTATGTATCAGTAATTTTAAAACTACTTAGATATTTTCATTAAGGGAAATGTGATACTCTATTTATGGTCCTCATCTATCATTTATAAATATCAAGGCAAAGGGTCTTGCCTCAATACTCACAACCACAGTATAGAGATAAACATGCTCTTTAATTTTCATACACTTCACGGTGTTTAGGAAACACCTAGGATTTTACTTTGTATTAAACCTTATAAATCCATCCATATATTTGATATGTGGTGCATTAGTTAGAAGTTAGTACTAAGAATTTATTTATAGCTTACCCTTGAAATTATATTTATTAGGCTATGGGAAAGGAATAATCTTCCATAGTTAATGCTCTAAAACATTAGGTCATCACTATCAAATGGACAATAAAGCATATTTAAGTGTCTAAAAATCAATCAAATCCTTTTAGTACATATATCTTATCTTATTTTTGAATAGTTAGATAATTAGTTGTACACTTTAATTTATGCTTTTTACTTGCATCTCTATTTTTTATTGTATATTGTGTTGACTAGCATTAACATAGTTATATGTTATGTGACTCAACTAGAGAAACCATCATTAACCTAGTTGATTGCCTTTGAATAGACTAAGTTGACCAACTCAATTTTGTATTTTACACTATGCTTATTTGCCTCTATTTTTAAACAACATCATCTAGTTTATAATCATTTTTTTCCATATTCAACAAAGTTGACAAGCTCAATTCAGCTCATTTCCAAATTATTATTTCTTGTTTTTTATCTAAATAAGCTGACTAGATTGACTCAATTCATTTCCAAACTACTAAGTCAACCAAATCGACTCAATTCATTTTATAGACTCATATTTCTTCATGTTTGTCAAACTAAGTTAACTAGCTCAAATGAGTTTAGTTATAAACTATTGTCTCTACTTGTATACCAAACTAAGTCAAATAGCTCAAATTAGTTTATTTTTATACTCATATGTCTACAAGTCTATCAAACTTAGTCGACTAGATTGACTCAGTTCATTTTCCAAATTGTTATTTTTACCTATCTACCAAACTAAGTCAACCAACTCAACTCAATTTTATTTTATATACTATTATTTTCCATGTCTATCAATATAAGTTGACCATCTCAACTTGATTCATTTTATAGACTATTATTTTCACTGTCTGCCAAACTAAGTCAATCAAATCGACTCAATTCACTTTCTAGATTGTTATTTTACCTATCTATCAAACTAAGTTGACCAACTTGACTCATTTCATTTTCTAGACTATTATTTTATATGTCTATTTAACTAAGTCAATCAACTCAACTTAGTTCATTTTCCATAATTTAATTTTCCATTCTTGTCAAACAAAGTTGACCATCTCAACTCAGTTCATTTTCTAGTCTATTAATTTACTTGCCTATCTAAATAAGTTGACCAACTCAACCTATTATATTTTATTAGCCTATTTCCTCCTAATAATACCTTCATAGTTTTCATCATGTAGTAAATTTTTTATGAAACTAAAATATAAAATTAAAATGATAGGATGAATTTAACTAACCCCCCTAAGCATCCTCATTCTCACCTTCCTTATACTTCAATAGAAAATATAGATGTAAGTATTGTTCATGTGGCCACTAGAAATAAAAAATATGGGTCACCTCCTTCCAAAACTTTGGATCCACTTAATTATACTATAAAAACACCCATTGTTAAGGATGAGATTGATATCAAATACACTATAAAAATGATAATTTTAATCAATAAAACCCCTCAACAACATAAAAAGGATCCCACGATAATATATAATTGCATAATGGGACCTTGCATTGATTTTCCACCTTCACCCATGCATATATTTTATATAAGTCTTGGGGTAAGTCACCCTATGACTTATTCCATGCCTTCAAATTTCTCTAGTACTTCTTATTTTACTTTTCATAGTATCTCAACTACTATAGTTCCCTCACAATAGTTATATCTATAAGATTTAAGGAGACATGAACCCTTAGAATTTTGAAAAATTCAAATAATGTGGTGTTTCAAAATACCCACCTTTTAACCTTTACCTATCATTCATTTTTGTGAATCTAAATGATTTAATTATCTCATTAAATATAATAGAGGATGTAATGGCCACATAAAACTTGTGGGTAATTTACTTGCCTAACCTATTAGATTATGATCATGAAAAACATAATGAGATTAATTTGAAAATCAAAACTTTTGATCTCCCTTCACACATTAATATTCAATTACCTCCTTTTTTATGACCTTGGTCTCATCAAAAACCATTAGATGTGATTCTTTCTATCATAAAAATGAATTAAAAACCCATTTTTCATGCTTCCTTGACTGATAAAATCATTAATTTTTAAATTATTGATATTCGTACTCCTAATTATGATGATGGATATTAATTAAATAACCCCTTTTTAGTTTTATTTAATCAAGATAAAGATTCATAGGTACGTAGATATCATTATTATTTACAAAATTATTTACATTTAAATAGTATAGTTTTTTCTCCTTCTATTACACCTAACATTATCTCTTTTTTACTTGATGTAAGTAGGTATGAGACAGAGCACAACACACACACACATACTTATTCTCATCTAGTCACTATTAAGCCTCTTTAGAGCCTAATTTTAGACCATGTTATTATGGGACTATTAGAACATTAATCTACACCCTTGGAAGGATTTCTTTAGGCTCCCCCTGACTAAGCTATACTATTGGGATAACCCTAGGCTGTGGGTAACCTATTATGGGGTTGAACCTCTAGAGAAAGCTGAATTCCTCATGATGATAAAATAAACTAATGCTTGCATAGGGAAAATATTTATAAGGGGAAAAAATGGCTCCTAATAAAGTTAAAAGGTGATGCACCAAAAAAAGATGGACACTCACATGAGCTTGAACTCATACTAGATCAACATAAGACAACTATATCTCACACAACCTCACAATCTTACTAATTGAATAAGTATTTCATAGAATATGTTTAAATAAAACACTAATATATACCTAAAATAGCTTGAAAATACCTTAAAAGATTAAATTAGAAGGATAATGAACTAGGAAGATTCTCCTTCATGAATTCATCGTGCAGGATCATACTAAACACTAATAAAAGGCAAGAGATAGGAAAAGAGTTAATATGATTACTTCAAGAGTTAGTTCTTACAATATTTTTATAGGGTTTATCCTTATCAAATGATAACCCTTTTGAAATATCCTTAATGAGTATCCTTGTCTCGTAGAAAGATGAAAATTAAATTTTTTGAGAATCCTTATAATGGAGAAAAGAATGGTACATATAAGAGGAGGGAGGGATAGAGGAATATGTTAAAAAATATCAATCAACGAGATACCACATTTAAAAGGATGCTCCAACACCTTTTATTCCAATCAAGATTAGCACATCATAGACCATAAAGCCTTAATTTGCTCCAATAATATTTAAACTCTTCTCATTTGCTGAGAAATACACTAGAAGACATGGGTCTATTTTGTAGCTGATGAGTAATGTTCCTTTCTAGGAGGGAATATCCTCAAGTATTTTGAACAAAATTAAATTATCTACTATGTTATTCTAATCCATATATCTCTTAATTATGGTCTTCTATGCCATCTCCACTTACTTCATTATGAGGGCAAGGTCCTTATATCCATGTACCTCTGAGATCCATGCCCAAGTCTACTTTTTGTAGCTATTTGTTGGAGATGGGGACATATTTAAAGATGATATGCTCCTTAATAGTCACTTATCTACCCCATTTTAATATCTAAACATAGTTCCTTTTTTATAGTTTAAAAACTAATCTCCTTAATTATTTTTCTTATAGCTATTAATAATGACAAATGAAGGTCACCATGTAGTCTAGTCTAATTTTGACAAGTTATCTACCTTTGATCTATATTAGGTCTAAGGACATATTTTATCTACATAGGACTCTAATGGTGACTCTTGATCTTGAAATATCTTGTTTTGGTTTGAACTGGGTCATGTTCAAATTTAGCTCCTTTGTATTTACTTTACCTGGGTAAAAAACTACTTTAAACTCTATAAAAAATGTCCTGGACTCATATTTGCTTATTGGTTATTGATTATTAACTCAAACTATTGACCTATTGACCCATATTATACCATTAGATCTAGATGTAAGATTGAACATGAACCCTTGATCTTGTTGGGACCCACCATTTGGACTAAAATGGCTAATTCATGAGGCCCAAATTTGATGTTTGTATGCCCATATTTGACATCTACATGACCATAATTGACATCCATGCACCTATAAAAAGATTTTTTAAACTCCAATGGTATTTTCCATGTCTTAAATTAGAAATTTACACCCATTATTTGACATCCACAAGCCCATTATTGGCATTCCTAATCCTGTCATAATTTAAACCCCAGTGATTTAATTGTTGCGTTTTATTTTGATATCCATGTGACCTTCAATGACATCTGTACAAATGTCTTTTATGTCCACATGAATTTATAAGGATTTTTAAATCCAAATGGTTATTTTCCATGGCTTAAATTTGACATCTGCATGAATGTTTCATTCTACAAGCTAAACTTTGAAGATTTATATCTTGAGATAGAGAAATAATCAAGACATGAAATTTGTAGAGTAAGAACCTGGAACATAGAAAGTTTATTTGATGTAATTATTTTTCCCCAAAATAATTTTTGACCATGCTTATAAATGCACAAATGATCTAACTAGTCTATTTTTGCATGATGTCTTAATGATGGTCTGATTCATTTAGAATTGTGTTATGAGCTTTTACTTGATCTTTGAAAGATCTAATGATTTGCTAAGGCCCATGAAAAATCATTCCATTATTATAAATACTTAGATACCATTAAACTTACTTGGATCCCTCTCTTTATAATTCTATACCTATTTTTCAAGGATTAATTAGATTACACTTTAAGCTAACTTAAAGTGTTTCCAAAGCTTTACAGGTAATTTGGTCTTATTCTCCATCATCAATCTTTAATTATACAAAAAATCTACTCGACCAGGACTTTGATCAGCTCCTCATACCATGGACCCCTCCAATAAAATTTCTATATGTAGGATAAAAATTGGGCAATAAATCTAGTGACATCTTGGGGTTACATGCCTTCTATGTAAAAGACTAGTAGCCTTGAACTGATCCATTAGGTGTATGGAGTCATAGTATTTCCTCTTAATTGATGTGAGACTGATAAAAGGCTAACCCTTATTTAAACCTCCTCTTGAAGTACAAGGGGAAAAAATATCAAAATAATAACAAATGTGCCCAAGGTACTTATTTAAAGGGAAATACATAGCTGAAAGGAAATGTGCTCAATGTACTTAGAGGAAAGTATAGAAAACTATTATAATATGCTACAATATCATACAATAGATTCAAAGTTTTCAAATAACAAGGATTTAAATTAATATCATTGAATAGGATGGGTAATATCTCTCCATCTAATTAGGTAAGCTAAAAATCATTATGATGTTTGCATCCATGGATAAAAAAAGGACCACTCTGTAAGCTATCAAAATTGGTGTGGTTGTCTGGCTTGGCCTTATTTTAGTCCCATATAAGGACTAAGTCCCCTTCCTTGAAATACATTACTATGGATTTCTTGTCAAAGTATTTCTTAACCTAAGCTTGATGTGTCTCCAATGTCTTAATTGTAAGGTCCCTAGTTTCTTCAAGCTCCATGAGTTATACCATTCTTACACTCATAGGCTCACTTTCCATTAACTCAAGCAAATGGGATAAATCTAATGTAGGAAGTTCAAGAGAAATAGGTAATTTGGCTTCCCTTCCATATACAAGGGCATATAGAGAATTGATAATGGAAATTTTGGGAGTCACTCTGTCAGATCATAAAGCTACACTTAACTTTGTATACCACACTCTTTGATTCTCTTACATGGTCCTCTTGATAATCCTTATCAAGTTCTTATTGGTGGACTCTGTCAATCCATTTCCTTGGGGGTAGTAGTTGGAGGATGTGCTGAGGTAGATGCCTATATTAATTTCCAATTTAATTGTCTTCATGCCAACAAATGCTAAGCCTTTATCTAAGATTATAGTAGCTAGGAACCCAAAATTGGTCACTATGTTGTCATATAAGTCCAACACTGATGTCTTATTGTATTTTTCAAGGTAATTTGCTCCACTCACTTGGTGAATTATTTAATTGCAATGAACACCCATTTATGCCCTGCACTTGAAGGTGGATTTATCATCCCTATTAAGTCTAAACCCCATTGCATGAAGGATTTTTCTACTTGGATTAGGTTGACTGGAAGAGTTGCTAATCTCTATTTTCCTACAAATAGAGCACACTTTTTTCATTTTTTGACCCATGCATAGGCATCTTTGAAAATGCTAGGCTAATAATAACCAGCTCTCATTACCTTTGTTGCTATTGTTCTTGGAGTAAAATGGCATCTTGCAAGTCCATCATGAAACTTCTCTAATAACTTTATCACTTGGTTATCATCAATATACCGAAGTACCCCATCAAGGTTCCTTTTGAAAAGAACACCATCAAATAATGCAAAAGGTATGGAATGAATCTTGAAATACCTTATTTTTTCTCTATATAAACCTTGAGGGCATTCTCCTATCATAAAGAAATGGGTCATATCTTGAAGCCAACTATTTTGAAGTGAAGGTACATCTGATTGTGAGTTGTCTTATATCACCAAAACAACCTCTTTATCCTCTTAAAGGTCATCTACCATATGATCACACAAGCCTTTACCTCTTACCAACTTGGTGACTTTGATGTCTACATCATATTCCATGACCTTGGTAATCTAGCCTACTCTTTTTTCATTCAAATCCTTATTCAGGAAAAAGTCCCTCACTCTGAGATGAGACACCATAAGATGGACCTTATTATTAAAGATAATTGGTATGAAATTCCTTAGGCTCCTTAAAGATTTAAGAACCTTATTTTCTATGATGGTATACCTTACCTCATATCCTTCTATCCCTTTATTAAAAAAGACAATTAAATGCTCAACTCCTTAACCATTCTTCTGCATTGACACAAATGATATGTTGTCAATATTTGCAAAGGTGTACAACATAAAATATTTTGATAAGTTAGGATCTATGAGTGAGGGTACTTGGGTAATAGCTTGCTTGATGGCCTCAAATGTTACCTTACCTTAATTTGACCAATAAAACACTTGGATCCTTTTTAACATGGTGGTGATGGGTTTGACCAGATTTACAAAACTAGGTATACACCTTCTCAAAAAGTTTATTTTCCTAAAGAAGCTCTAGATTACGTTCTTGTGCTTGGGTAGAGATAGTGCTAAGATAATACTTATTGTATTAGGGTCAATGGATAATCCCTCCTTTAAGATAATGTGACCCAAAAGTTTCCCTTCATAAATGGAAAATACACATTTCTTGGGATTTAAAGAGATCACATAATCTTTGCATCTTTCAAAGATCATCCTTAGATGTTCCATGTGGTCATTAGCCTTCTTGGAGGAAACTATGATGTCATCGAAGTAGACCAACACCATTTGATTTAGTAACCCTTGGAAATCCATGTCCATAGCTATTTATAAAGTTACCCCAGCATTTGAAAATCTAAAAGACATGTTTTATTAAGCATATGTGCCCCACTTTGTGGTGAAGATATTATTATATTGATCTTCTTCTCTCACCAATATTTGATTGTAACCTGAATATCCATTCAAGAGGGAGAATCATTTTGAACCAAAAACTATCTAAAGGAATTTCTCCATGGATGGAAAAGGATAATGATCCTTCAAAGAGACCCTATTTATATCCCTAAAGTCAACACACAATCTGATCTCTCTACTCTTCTTCCTCACAAATACCACATTGGCTACCCATGAGGAGTGTTTAATGGGAATGATGATCTTGGATTCAATTAGGTTGGTCAAATATTTCATCATAAGCTCTTCTATTTTGGGGTTTATAAGTCTCTACTTCTTCCTAATAGGCTTGACATTAGCCTTTACCTCTATAGTGGGTTGGGCTAGCTTGGTATCAAAGCCTCTTATGACACTATATTTCAAAGCAAATATGTTTTCATATTATTTATAGAGTTATATGAAAGCATGATTTTTAGCTGTAGTGCTTACCTTGCCAAGATTGAGGAGCTTGTTGTTGAATATAAGGACTCTTTCATAGTTCTCTTCATTGGTTTACATCAATCCCTTATCTTTTCTCATATGATTTCCCTTATGGAAAAGACCTTCAAGGGTGACAATCCCTTTAGGAATCTTATTGGATCTCAATTGAACTATTTTTTCTTCATATTGATGTTAAAAAATTTCTTGGTTTATTGAAGAAAATTTTAATTCTTGATATGAGAAACAAGTAATTTATTTTTCATTATTAAATACCTACCAATGAGCTTCATTGTTTGGTACTGATGGTCTCACCACCACTTTGACATGTGGCTGCACCTTGGTCCTTTTCAAATCATCGGGGATATAAAATTGAGCTCTCACAATTACCAACCTATTAGCATGCTGATTCTAGTTTTTGGCAAGGATTAGATGTTTAAAACCTCAAAATACTCAATTAGGTCACACACTATATGTTTGTATGACTTCATCAAGGGATTCTTGGTGATATTCTAGTTTCTAACCTTTTGCACTATTAACTCACCATCCTCATAAAATTGTAACTACTTGATTCATCTCTTATTATCCCATTGAAGGCCATAAATGAGACCCTCATATTCTACTACATTATAAGAGAACCTAAATTAGAACTTATAAGAAGAGAAATATTTATCACTTGAGGGGGATACCAACATTTCACCTACACCCACTCTATGTTTTCTCCTTAAACCATCAAAGAACAATTTTAATAAGCTAGTAGGATCTTCTTTAGGTCCAATGAAGGATGGCAAGGAATAATTCTCTTCATACAAGTAGTAGACACCCATATACCTCTTCAAATCCTTCTAAGGGATCAATTAATTGATGTCCATTCCATAGCTCATCCAAAAACATGTCTGGTATCTCCTCAAGGTGAGTGTTTAATTCTTGACCCACCACATGTTCATCCTCATCAAGGATGGTGCAATTGAGGTTTATGTTATCTAGCCCATAATGTTATATGTGGAATTGTGTAATAGGCTCAGCCTCAATGGATTCCTTTGTTCCATATCTTATCTTAAATGCCATGTATGATCAATCTACTGTAATATAACCTTCAATATTTGTATTGAATTATCTAGATAGACATAGGGCAAAATAAGGAGGCACATCTAAGATCAACACATCTTGGACCACTATGAAACTAGGAAAATAATGTAGGGTCAAGTTAATGTCCTTAATGATACTAGATGGCTTGGTGGAAGATGTATCAAGCTACAATACTCCCTTAGATTGGGGCTCATACTTTAGACCAATCTGGTCTACTATAGATTTTGGCATTAATAAGGTGCTAGTCCCACTATCTATCAATAAATTATGCACTAGAGAGTCACCAATGATTACTAAAATTTAAAAAGGATGAGGTTTGACTACCTTACTTGATTTCCCTTCATTTGGTCTTTTGGTTAAAATAGTGAGTACCTCATTCACCTTTCTTGATGGCTTGTCTACAACTGGTGAAACATTAATCTTGGACAAGCCTTATTGAATAATATCCACCTAAATGGGCAAGGAAAGCGTATCCCATATTGGCATACTCAAATTGGATTTATTCATTTGTTCCACAATGCTGATGGGTGAACCACCAACCTTTGGTTGTGCTTTGGGATACAAGTATAATACTTTAAATTTGTGAGTTTTGAGGAACAAAGGCATTCCCTTGATCTTGATTTCTTAAAGCTATTAGAACCTTTAGAATAATAGTAGACCTAATTGGCTTTGATATTGAAGGAGTAATGGTAGGAAGATCTTTGAATACTTATTATTTACCATCTATGTTCTTTATTTTGAATCTTGTATTAGCTACCATTGGGATATATGCCTAGCTAGAACTAACCTGGTGATTGAGTGCATAACACTCTTCTTGCTCATAGTTAATCATTATAGCACCATACTAGCTTGGTCATTAATTATGAATTTGACCTTGTTGAGGATATTTTAGCTTTGTCATCATGGGAACCTCTATGTTCTAACTAATAAGGGCTTGATTGTACCCATAATTTATATCCTGCTACCATTATCATTAAAAGGTTGGTTGAGGTTAGTGTTTGGGACAATGGATTGCCCATAATACTAATTCCAAGGCATGTTACCCTCAACCTCCTAAGAAAAATTATTTTTGATGGGGACCAAGGTGTTGGAAGTGTTTGAAATATTTAGATTATAGTTGCTTTGTCTATTGTAGCTAGGCTACCTTTATCCTTGGTTTTGACCTTGGCCTTGGCCTTGGAAATTTCCTTTGTAGGGTGGTTTGTTTGTTTGATAATCTTATTGTTAAGGTTGATATGAGGATTAATGAGGCATATTGAAAGATTTTTGCCTCTTAAAATTTAATATATAATTACCTAAAGACTAAATCATGCTCTTGAACTCTTGAAAGTTTTTATGTTCTTGGGAGTCACTAGATCCACTAGTAAAAGCCTTTTCTTGCTTAGGTGAGGGTACATTATTAATTTTAAGCATTAGAGGAATGAAATATAGGGGAGGAATATAAATAGGATATGGTCTAATCTTAGGGAATAAAGGTATTAGTGGTCTAGGTGTAAGCTCACCACCATACACTAGACAATTTTCTACCCTGACTGCCATCTCATATACATTTGGCAATGTGTTCCCTCCCATAGACTAGATCATTGCTGCAATGTCACTATTAAGGTATTTAAAATAGTATAGGAAGGAAAAGCTAGGGATAGGCCTAATAGAGATTGAAATTATGTCCCAAGTTTTTTGGAACCTTGTATTGAAGTCTTGCATGACCTTATGAGGGGCTCTTTTTATTACAGTTAACTAATCTGCAAGTGACAATTGATCACTTTTATCTTCAAATATTTAACATAGATCCTCTCTTAATTGGTATCATATGGAAATGGAATTGGTAGTAAGGATTATATATTAGTCTAAGCCTTTACCTTTAAAAGATATGGCTAATAACATAATTGCTACATTTTCCTCATTGATATCATGAATGTTGTAAAAGTTAGATATATCCATGATGTGTTTATAAGGTGTTGTAGATTGGTCTCCAGTAAAATAAGGGACAATTTTGAGAGATGATACTAAGATAGGATAATAATGAGGGAAGGTTAGAGGACTTTGGCCATTAAAATCCACAAAATCTCTAGGAACTATTATGACAATAAAAGGGGCTGACAAGGATCTTCTAGCTAGGGTAGACCTTGGACTTGATCTAGGAACAAAGTTTCCTTTATATGGGTGTGTATTATCAAACCTTAATATCTTTGTTGAATTTAAAGTTAGTTCAAAAAATTCAAAAGGAATACCTCTAGAAGTTGATCTTATGGTCACCTTTGGCATGAAAGATAACTTCTCTGCACTAGAGTGTTGATTATTCTTTTGGAGTCACCATATATTATTGTGTGAAGCTATGAATGCTACAAACTAATCAAACCAACATAAAAAATGATTAGTATTTTATTCAAATTGTGTCCCACTAGGTGTGCTATATACTATTATAGCATTAATCTATTCCCTTATAAGGAGTTATGTAGGCTCCTCTTGACTAAGCTATAATATTGGGATAACCCTAGGTTATGGGTAACCTGTGATAGGGTTGAACCTTTGGAGAAGGTTGGATTCATATTATGATCACCTAAACTAATTATTTCATAGGGTAAAGGTTTATAATGGGGAAAAAGAGATCCTAAGAAGGTTAAAAGGTGATTCACCAAAAAAATGGACACTCAGATGAGCTTAAACCCACACTTGATCAACATAAGACAATTATAGCTTAGACAACCTCACAATCTTGCTAATTGCATAAGTATTTCATAGAATAGGTTCAGATAGAAAACTAATATAGACCTACAATAGCTTGAAAACACCTTAAAAGAGGAAAGTAGAAGGACAATGAACTATGAAGATTCTCCTTCACAAATTCATCATACATGAGCATACTAAGCACTAATCAAAGGCAAGAGATAGGCAAAGATTTAATATTATTGATTTAAGAGGTAGTTAGTATAATATTTTGATAGGTTTTAGTCTTACCAAATTAGCACCCTTTTTAAATAGTTTCAATGAGTATCCTTGTCTCTTAGAAAGATGAAAATTAAAAAATCTGAGAACCCTTACAATAGAGAAAATAATGGGACATATAGGAGGATGGAGAGAGAGAGGAGCACGTTAACGGAGATCAATAAAAAATTTGACACATTTAAAAGGATACTCCACCACCTTTTAGTCTAATCAAGATTAACACATCATAGACCAAATATCCTTCATTTGCTCCAATGGTCTTTAAGCTCTTCTCATTGGCTGAGAAATGCACTAAAAGACAAGGGTCTATTTTATAGCTAATGAGTCATGATACTTGTTAGGAGGGAAGATCCTCAATGATTTTGAACAACATTAAATGCTACATTGTGCTACTCCAATCCCCATATCTCTTTTTTATGGTCTTCTATGCCATCTCCACTTGCTTCATTATGAGGGTATGGTCCTTATATCTATGTACTTGTCAGAGCCATGCCTAAGTCTAATTTTTATGGTTGTTTGTTGGAGCTAGGGCCATATTAAAATATGATACACTCCTTCATATTCAAATATCTACCCTATTTCAATATGTAAACATAAGTCCATTTCTATAGTTTGAAAACTAATCTGCTTTATTGGTTTTCCTATAGCTATTAATATCAACAAATGAAGTTCATCATATAGTATGGTCTCATTTTGACAATAAGTTATCAAAATTTGATCTATATTAGGTCTAAGGACCTATTATATCTCCAAATATCTCTAATGGTGACCCTCAATCCTGAAATATCTTATTTTTTTGAACTAGGTCATGTTCAAACTCAGCTCCTTCGTATTCACTTTGCCTTGATTGAAAACTAATTCTTTGACCTCCATAAAAAATGTCTTGGGATCATCTTTGCTTATTGGTTATTAATTATTGACCCAGGTTATTAACCTATTAACCCATCTCAGACTGTTAGATCTAGATGTATAATTAAATGTGAACCCTTGATCTTGTTAGAACCCACCATTTAAACTCAAATGGCTAATTCACAAGGCCCAAATTTAATGTTTGTGTGGCCATATTTGATGTCTACATGACCATTATTGACATCTCCATGATCATCACAAGATTTTTTGTACCCCAATAGTTGTTTTACATGTCTTAAATTTGACATCTATATGCCCATCATTTGACATCCATGAACCCATCATTCATGTCTATGATCCCATCATAATTTAAACCTTAGTGATTTAATTGTCAAGATTTATTTTGACATCTACACGATCATCAATGACATCTACACAAACTTCTTTGATGTATGTGTGAATGTCTAAGGATTTTTAAATTGAAATGGTTATTTGTCATGGATTAAATTTGACTTCTGCATGAACATTTCATTTTGTAAGGTAAACTTTGAAGACTTATATCTCAAGATGAAACTCATCGAGATATGAAATTTGTAGAGTAAGAAATTGGCACTGATAACATTTATTCCATGTGATTCTTTGGCCCTATGAGGATTTTTTAGCATACTTATACAATGCACAAACAAGCTGACCAATCCATTTTTACATGACATCCTGATGATGTTTTAGTTCATTTAGAATTGTGCTATGAGATTTTTATTGATCCTTGAAATATCTAATGACTTCCTGAGGCCCATTCAAACTCATTCCATTATTCTCACTACTTAAACACCATGAAACCTACTTGGATCCCTCTCTTTACAATTTTGGACCCATTTCTCAAGGATCAATCAAATTACAATTTAAGCTAACTTAAAGTTTTTCAAAACCTTTATAGGTAATGTGTTATTCTCCATCATATATCCTTTATTCTATATGAACTCTTCTTGACCATGACTTTGCTTAGATCCTCATATCATACCATGGACCCCTCCAGGCAAAGTTTTGTAGATAGGCCAAAATTTGGCCAATAGGGACCTTTTTGGTTCACTAGGTTTTTTGATCATTTGAGTTTACTTCCTCCTAATATTCTAGCCACATTATGCTAACCAACATTGAGATCATATATCAAAGTTTTTGAGCATATTATTGATCCTATTCTAACTATTCTTATTGGTAGTGATGGAATATTACCTTTTCCTACCATACCTACTCAATGGCCATATGAGCCATATTATGAATTTAATAAGGTTTCCAATCATTGGTCCAAGGATTATCATGTGCATCAGATCTTCTTAACACAATAGAAAACATCAATCTCTACCTATACTATAGATAATATACATCCACATTCCACTACTCAATGCACTTATTATTTTCATGATATGAATATGCATGACTCTACTCATTTCTAACACCGTTAGAAATACATTGATGCTCTCCATATATATAAAACACAATTTTATTATAAAAACCTAACTCTTCTTAAGATAATTATAGAGTACATCACTAAACATGGGGAAGTTTATTGTCTTTAGCATCAATGTGTTACACATCACACATATAGGTTTAAATTATTTTAACAACACTTCCATGATTTCCCATAGTCTACACTTTCATGTTCTCAATAATATACCCAAGGTCATGTATAATAAAATATTCAACCTTCCTTGCACCATTCATCATTTGAGAGACTAAATTATTTTACTTACATTAAAACACTAGTTCCTTACATCTATTATCCCTAACAAGAAATGCCACATACTCAACCTTCTTCTTCTAGCATACCTAAATTAGCCATTGAGATAATATATTAGGAAGTTATCACATTTATCTTAGTGAAGATAGATGAGACTATGGTCAAGGTTAGATTTTAGTTATAGTAGGATTTATCAGATGTTATTGATGATGTATACTATGAACTATATCATTACATTATTTTTATATGGCATAGTATGCCTCATATTTTTAATTGAGTGGTTTTTTAATTTGTACTTCATTATAACATTTGTGATGCATTGATTATATTTTGTTTATATTAATATCTTCTCTATCTTTGTACTTATACCATTACAATCATGATCTTTTCTTTAAAAATATTGCTCTTCTATATATTAAAATTCAATTCTTTTATTATATTTCATTATATAATTTAAAAATTCTTGTTTACCCTATTTTTGAATGATTTACATTTGTGTCTATGCTAATCCTATTTTTTAAAATAGAATAGTTATTTATGTGACATGGCTATTAGATCGAACCAAAAAAATATCTCACTTTCCTTAAGATCAGCTACAAAGCATACTTATTATTGTAACATCATTGTACATACATGTATATCTTATGATTATCATTTATTCTAACATCCTTTCATTTATAACAAACATACAAATAGTATTGAGATTGCATACTTATTTATGGGCAAGTTTAAGAACCTTTTCAATGACATAGTCTATAGGTGTTTTTCTCTTATAATTAATGTGTAAGTTTTATCTTATTTTCTACTTATGTCTCTAATTATCGGTTTTAAAAATCCATATAGAGGAGGAATATAAAAATCCATAAAAATTTAAAAGTTAAATGATTTAAAGTAAAAGATAATGGTCAAAAGGAAATTACAAATTTAAAAGTCAAAATTACAACAAAAGACATGATTATTCTTTAGAACATCTCGTATTCTAGTTGAATCTCAAACTCCATAGTTGATGTCATAATAGAGTCAAGGTCCATTAAAGTAGGCCAATATAATGGGACATGAGGTCTTGTACCACTATTTTGTGCCACCTACTTTCTCACACATTTACCCAATATTCATAGCAGAGCAAAGGATCTATAATGGGTCCTAAGGAATGGAAAACACATAGTGGGAAAGTAGATTTATTTTAGTTTTTCATGAATATACAAACTTCATGAGTTTATTTAGGTACTCCACTTGTTAATCTTAAGCTTTAAATATACTCATCAGAGTATCTCAAGTATTTATTATTCAAATAGTTCTTAGTATAAGTACATATACTTAAGTGTGTCTCAATTCTACTAAGGCTTGTACAACACCTATGTAATGTTTTCATTCACTCTATTCATAATTTTTTCCTTGATATTTTACATTGATGAGTATCTTTTAAATAAATGATCACACCTCATTCATTTCTATTTTTATTAGTTTTAGTGTAAGACCTTGGATAAGACCATGTCTTTCTCACAAAATATCCTTATTTACCTAAAACACCCTAAATTTTTACACCTCTTTGGTTTAAATTTTGTGATTTAAAATATAATACATAAGATAGAACCAAGACCTCCTCAAAAAATTCTCTTAACTCCTATTAAACAACCATACTCTTTTACATTATAGATTAACACAAGCCCTAAGTTTGGTTTGTCATCTTACTTTTCACATCTCTTA
Source organism: Torreya grandis (assembly GCA_037957365.1). NCBI lineage: Eukaryota > Viridiplantae > Streptophyta > Pinopsida > Cupressales > Taxaceae > Torreya > Torreya grandis. The sequence goes on from JARHVA010011169.1 coordinate 61,560, forward strand.
TATTTTATTTTATCATGACATATATTTATTTATGTCCTTATCTTACATTGATATTTATTTTATTAATACATTAAAATTTATTTCATTTATATATCTTTGTCTCTGTTCTTACATTGATATTTCTTGTATTTTCATATTTTTTTCATATTTATACATGTGTTTTTACATTGATATTTCTTTCATTTTACATATTAGTGTTTATGACAACCCCTCAATTTGTACTTAAGAAAATGCAATTTTTTAAAAAAATAGTTACTTCAAATTGCACAAAATAAAAAAATACAACATAACTAAACCATAACTAAGAACAATAGTAATTTAAATTCAAATAATGCATACAATATAAATATTATACAACTCCATAGAAAGATAAATTTAATAGGACATAGCTGCAAATGGTCTAACAATGCAACATCTGCTAATAAAAAATACAAGTACATAATACAATTACATCACTTCAAGTATATGGCCTCATACAATGATAGATACCAAGATCTCTGAAGCTTGATTTAAACTGACTCATGTATCCCTAATAATCTCAAGTGTTGTCTCCAAATAGTACTACATTAGAGGAAGGAGAGCATCATTCTAGCACTTCACCACACCAACCATGGAATAATGATCCCCCACATAATCCTATATCAGTAAATGACCCTCCCTTTGTGGATAGGTAGATATAATGGTGTGAATAATCTAGTGAGACATATTAGTACCCTATGTGTTGTAAGATTTGTAAAAACATGTAGTGTACCATAAATAAATCCATTCTAACATGATATCGCATAACATGAAAATAAAACATATGAATGATAATGTATATCTACATTACTTTGGCCAAAGGTTTTAAATAATATACAATTATTTAGATTGGTCAATTCATAACACACCACTTGATTGAATTATCTATTGGTGGTACTACCTAGGCTATTGAAATCCATCCCACTACCTATTAGTATCATCAATATATATGTCATAGTATGTAACTCAAAGACTCATACAAATTACATTTTCCTAGTAGTAATATCACATCACAAGATAAACAAGGAGAAAGCAAGATATTCACATAATCATCTACGCTTGAATGGGTTTTACCTTGAAATCAATCCTATACTAGAAATAATAACCACTAATTATACCACCTAGATAAAACACACATTAAACTATAGACTATTTCAATAAGATCCAAGTAACTACACCTCAAAAATGACATATATCATCATAGTCTGGTATTCTTGGGCATGACTATTAGTTTATCCATAAATAGTCATAAAAAGTAGTCATAGAAACATAGAAGAATACACTCGTATTCAAGAAAGCATAAATATAAAAAATAAGTCATACAATGCATATAATTCTATCTTAGCATTCATTTTCACTATCAAGATGATGTACACCCCTAAATAATAACCTACCAAATGCTACAACACAAATTATTCAAGTAACAACCAATACATATATGTTTATTTAGGTGTGGGTCAAATACAATATGTACCATATGGGTAATTTTTGTGTTGTATAACTCTATAATATCCCATAATATCACATGTCATTATTCTTGAGCACCCAACTCAAATACCAACAAACAATCTTACACCCAAACATAACAATAAAGTAAGTACATAATTACACTGCATAATAATAATTAGATGAAATTATATCTCTATGCAGACATTATGAGTCATCATTTTACTCCAAAGAGAAGTCTAATCATATACACACTAGTTTTATCATTATTAGTTATCATAATATTATAACCCTAAAATAAGTTAAACCTTGACAATAAATTAGGCAACTTAGGTTTCAATCTACATTCTTCTCAACATGCAAAAGTCTAAATAAGAATAATACATATTAATACACAATAATATCACACCCCATGAAAAAGTATTTGAGTGATCTATCATGTAATAAATATGTTCTTGTATAAAAAGGTTAAGTTATACTAACTTACAAAGTTTTTATCACTTCTTCAAATTAGATTCAATATAAATATAAAGGAAAGCATTGTCCCTACTATAAATACTAGGAAAAATCCATCTCTTTTACCATTCATTAAGCTTCCTATATCCTATTTTTGGATAGCATTTAAAGTTATACTCAGCTAATCAAGAATTGGTTCATAGATAAAAATTGCTATATGGAAATCTAAGCATAATAAAGTTTCATCAAAAATTCGATTTCATAATAAGGAGAAATCATAATTACTTTTTATTTAACTGGCTCAGATATCTCTTTTAAACTTAGCTATATAAATTTGATTCAACTATTTCAAATTAAATTCATTGCTACCAAATTAGACTCAACACTTTTATTTAGACTCGGCTTTTAATAATCTACCAAGCAATTATCAATACACACACACACACACACACACACACATACATAAATACACATATGGATACATATTTAAGTGGCTCTAATAAAATGGTCTGGCATTCATTGAAGGACTCAACATTCATAAATAGACCTATGCAAATTATCACTAGACTTATGTGAGTTATATATTACCTTTTGCCAAAACATAATGACTTTTGATAAATATATAATATCTCTATGAATTGCATAATGATAATACATATCTTGGCATCTTATTATTCATCCTAACATTCCAATATAGAGTCTCACATTTTTTTACAATTATTAAATTCTATGCTTTTATACAATGGATTGTTGCTACATGCTAAAGACTTGTCTTTTCAAAAATAATGACATGGATTTTGATATAGAATAGCACTTAAATGTTTTAGTATACTAAATTTTAAATGTTTAATTTAATATTCCCAACAACTTCATGTTTTAAATTCAATGAATAATGCATACGACTCAACTAAATCATCAATTTCAATATACAATTTGGCATTTTGAATAAATAAGACTGGGAATTTTAAATTCAACCAACATTAATTGACTTATCCAACTAAATTATATATAGTTAGACTTTTTTATTTTAATCTAGAGGATTATATAATGGGAAAGGCCCTATAGATTCATCTCATAAGGAGACAAAATGACATATTCCATTGTAAACAGCATGGTTATGAATAGTGGTAGTTTGGGGGAAGTGGTGGTGCAGAGCAGTTTGGTAGTGCATGATTCTATTTACATCATTCAAAAGTTAGAAGTTTCATCGACCATGTTGTTGTTGTTGGTTCAACAAATTTCCCATCATAAATGAAGGATTTTACCTCTTTATGGATGCTTTGCAAAGGACTGTCTTCATAGGGATAAATATTATGTGACGTTAAGCCCATAAACATGTCATCCTTCTCAAAACCTCCAAAAATGTTGGTAAGATGATTATTATTAGTATTACTATTATTACTAACCCCTTTGGCATCTTTGAAAGGTAGATGATTCTCTATGTTGCAAAATTGGTATTTCTAAAGTAGTGAAGCATAATAATGTGCTAATTGAGCCATAGGGTTAGTGCTTAAAATGCTTTTTCCATGATTCAAATAAGTGAGCTGATTTAAAAGAGACATATTTATATTTGATGAACATGTAGACAACTATTTAGATTGTTTATCTTAAATTATATAAATTCAGCCTTTTATATACTTAGTGCTGAAAATTATGAAATGGCCTTACAATATATTAACATCCTGTTTTAAATTTACTAAAAAATAAAATAACTTAGTTTATTATTATAGGTTGGGCAACATCTAAAATAAAATCATCTTTATAAAATGAAACTCGACTCTATATATTGCCTCAATGTTTTAATTTACAAAGATGACATTTCAATTTAGTCAAATTATTTCATAATTTTCACTCTGCATTTAGTCAAACTTGTTGCATTTATAATATACTAGGCATTTTAGTGAGACTTAAGTGTTTAAATTAATTTCATTATATTCACTGTCTTTAGAAAAATATACGTAGTGTTTTAGTAAAAGTCTAGCCTATTTTCACAAAGTGATGCCTAAGTATTTATATATATATAACATAAAGGATGAATTCCATAAATATACATGACACTATGGAAAGGAAAATTTCCTAAATAAAATCCAATATGAAACACATATTTGGTATAAAATAACAATACAAACTAGTAAAATATTATACAAGAAAAATAATTACAAAACTTACCTCAAAATTGTTAAATATTTTTACCTTTCATTTCCCCTAATTTTCCTTTTCCAAATTCTTTTCTTTCTTCTCTGTCTATCTCTTTGTCCATATTTACACCTTATTATCCAACATTATTCCCTTATTTATAAAACTTTTCCTCTTTTAATTTCTATGCCCTCCTATTTGCATGTAAACTTCATTTTGTTTTCATTCCATGCATGTCATAGTTAACTCATCTTTAATTTTGTAGTTTTTTAATAAATTCCTGTATGGTGCCCAAACTCAACTTATAAATTTAATAGCTAGAGTTAAACCTTATTTTTAGTCATAGTTAACTCTTAAAACAATTTTCTAAATTATTTTAAAATAAATTCATGCATAATTTCAATTTTCAATTTAAATTACATTATCATAATTTACATGAAATTTTAAAAATAATAATAAATTATTATTTAAATAAAAGGTAAAATAAATCATTAATTATATTTTACCTTCAAGATAATTATTTTCATAATAATTATATCTATTAGCACTAATATTTATTTTTCTAGATTTAAATTCAAAACCAAGTCAATTAGACTAAATAAATTAAATGCATACTAAAACTAATGTCACATGCACAATATAATCAAAATCAATAATTCATAATTATGGACTACCATTTATGCCTATCATTTAAAATTTATTATGTGTGTATGTGGGGTCAATTTGCATTGGTATTTCCCCCAATCTCTTCATTTAACTGATCCTCTATGATGATTATCTCTGTCATCAACATCTAAGGGTAGGACCTATCTTACATCCAACTCAAAACAAATAAGTAGTTAGTTTGAGTCATCATTAACTAATGATGCAAAACTAACAATTATACATCCTCAATGTATAGAATAATCAAAATATAACTTGTCACACAATGTATACTAATTAATAATACTACTATCCCTCACTAGTATATGTCAAAATACTTAAAACAAAGCAATGGTAATCAAATATTAACCATACTAATCAATGGATTAAAGGATATTAATTATAGGATGAAATTGGGATGTGACATCCTCCCCCATAAAAGTGGTCATTGCCTTAATTAATCTTATTAACAATAAATTTTTTGATTAACAATTAGAGTTTAATAGCATAAAAACATACTATCAATTACCATATCATGAAATTAAATGCAAAATTTACTTGAAAAATCTATTCTAGTTACCCTAATTAGAACTATTCTTTAAGAATTGATTTCACAAGACTTTACTCTATGACATTTCCTATTCTGCAAATAAGTTTTATGGATGTCACTTTATGATGATTAGTTCTATCATAACCACCCCAAGGTCTAGAACCATAAGGAAAGTCTAATAAATAACTTAGTAAAATTTTCATTGATAACTCAACAATATATGAGTTCATCATAAAACTCAAAATAAATGATCACATGACTAAATTTGGCAAGTTTTACCTATCAAATCCTAGATTTGACAAGTTGTCTATCAGATCCAAATTAGTATCAACTGAGTCAATGTGAGGCTAAGTAGGATACCATCCTATCACTTAGAATTCACATTCATATTTCACCAATCATCCCTCAAGTCTTCATTATTAGATGATCTTCAAAAAGTACACAAGGTTCATAATCTATTCTAATAGATCATAAAAAGTAATACTACATGCTAAAAGATTTCATATTTAATAACATACACATAATATATATCATACAATCATCTTAAGGTTGAATTAAGTTTCTTCTAATCAATTAAAACTAGTATCATATCCTAGAATTTATCTATAGTATTCTATTCATAGTAAAAAGGAAATAATACCATAATTAACATAGCATACAAATGCCAAGGATAATACCATCCTTACAATCTTACAAGTGAGGCAATGTCTCCTTTATTATACAATAATTAAAAAGTTTATATCAACCCTTATGCTTACCAAGATGTTCTACACATCTTATACCTTGCTCCCAAAAATAAGGTACACATAGTACTCTTTAGAATAATATCATCTAACAAAGGTATCTAATAATATAATTATTATAACCAACTATAGTATAAATCATTGTTAGCCACTCCTCATGATCAAGTCTATAAGTTAGATAAAATGGTGACTCTAAAAAGCCATAGTTAGAAAGTAGAGTACTAGAATTCCATAAACCAAAACTTTCTACATAACCTCACATGGTAGAAGGAGCATCACAATCCAAGTTGCCAAATCACTATCACTTGTCATCTTGCAAGTGTAGCATCATTACCTACTTCCACAACTAGAAAGAAAATATGAACCATAAGGATGCGTCAATAATAAGTAGAGAATACTATCCCATAAACTTAAGGGAATAAGATCAAGCAATAATTCAGAAACAAGTTTTCCACTAATGGAAACTCTATATCAACATCTTGAAAATATAAATCTTTTTGATAGCTTAAAATGATGTAAGAGGAGAGTGAAAACATAATGATTCACCTCTAAGCTAACTAAGAGAGATAAAACTTCTTCCCAAGTCAATATAAATATAAGGATGCTAATATAAATAACAACTCCTAATACAAAGGAATACATAATCAAGATATTTACACTTAATTATAAGAAAATTCCCACCACCCTAGGTAGTACCAAACTAGAATAGCCTTAAAGAATTCCCACTCATAATATTTATGTATATAAGATACAAGGATAAAATATATAAACATATGTGGGTAGAAATCCAAGATTTTTAGAACACTCACAACACAAAACACAAATGGTGAAGGTGATTCAAGGAAGAAATAATCACACTCAAGGTGTTTAGTATAAAGATAAAAAACATGGTAGGAAACTCTTCTTCATAACTCATGAAATAAGCTATGCACATACCTACCAACACCTTACACAACCATTACTAATGAGACACTTGGTAACCAACCTTTAATAACTCTAAGTGGGTACAAATGCTCTAAGTTATACACTCAATGTACCATACATTAATTTTCATTTCTCCTCTCTAATAAATAGAAAGGTACAAAAATGCTAATGGACTCATTAGGTCTTAGAGTTTGAGTCACAAGTCTGATACCAAATGTGACAACCCCTCAAGTAGTATTTAAGAAAATGTAGATTTTTTTTAAAAAGAGTTACTTCACATTCCATAAAATAAAACATTACAACATAACTAAACCATAACTAAGAATAATATTACTTTAAATTCAAATATTGTATACAATATAAATCTTATATAACTCTATAGAAAGCCAAATAAAAAAGGACACAACTATGGCTAGTTTGATAATACAAAATCTATTAATCAAATATATAATTACATAATATAATTACATTAATTTAGGCATATGACCTCATACAATGACATATAATAAGCTCTCCAAAGCTTGAGTCAAACTGATGCATGTGTCATTAATAATCTCAAATGTCATCTCTAGGTAGTACTGTATTGGAGGAGGGATAGCATCATACAAGTGATTTACCACACCAACCATGGACCAATGGTCCCATGTATAATTCCCTATTAGGAAATGGCCCTCCCTTCATAGATATGTAGATAGAATGATGCAATAAATATATTGATACGTGTTAGTACCCCATGTGCTGTAAGATTTTTAAAAACATGTAGTGTATCATAAATAAATCCATTCTAACATGATATTTCATAGCATGAAAATAAAACATATGAATGAAAATGTATATCTACATTACTTTAGCCAAAATTTTCAAATAATATATGATTATTTAGATCAATCAATTCATAACACACCACTTGATCAGATTATCTATTAGTGGTACTAGGCTAGTGGAATTCATCTCACTACCTATTAGTATCATAAATATATATGTCATAGTATGTAACTCAAAAACTCATACAGATTACATTTTTCTAGCAATAATATCACATCACAAGCTAAACAAGGAGAAAGCAAGATATTCACATAATCATCTATGCTTGAATGGGTCTTTCCTTAAAATAAATCCCAAACTAGAAACTATGACCACTGATTATACCACACAAGTAAAACACACATTAAACTATAAACTATTTTAATAAGATCTAGGTAACCACACCTCAAGATAACATATATCATCATAGTCAGGTATTCTTGGGCACGACCACTAGTTTATCCATAAATAGTCATACAAAGTAGTCATAGAAACATAAAATCATACACTCATATTCAAGAAAGCATAACTATAATAAACAAGTCATACAATGCATATAATTATATCTTAACATTCATTTGCACTATCAAGATGGTATGCACACTTAAATAATAACCTACCAAATGCTACAACACAATTTATTCAAGTAACAACCAATACATATATGTTTATTTAGGTCTAGGTTAAATATAATATGTAAAATCTGGGTACTTTTCATACTATAGAAATTTATGATAACCCATGATATCATAGGTCATTGTGCTTGAGCACTAACTTAAATACAAATAAATAATATTACACCCAAACATAATAATAAATAAAGTACAAGATTACACAACATAATAATAATAAAATGAAATCATATCTCTATGCACATATTACAAGGCATCATTTCACTCCAAAAATAATGTCTAATCATACACACACCAATTTTAATCATTAATAGTTATCATAATATCAGAACCCTAAAACAAGTTAAACCTTGATAATAAATTAGACAACTCAAGTTTTAATTTGCATTCCTCTCAACATGTAGAAGTCTAAACAAGAATAATACATATTAATACATAGTCATATCACACCCCATGCAAATGTATTTGAGTGATCTATCAAGCAAGAAATATGTGCTTGTATAAAAATGTTAGGTTGTACTAACTTACAAAGTTTTATGTCACATCTTTGGATTAGTTTCAATATAACAATAAAGGAAACCATTATCCCTACTAGAAACACTAGGAAAAATCCAACTCTTTTACCATTCATTAAGCTTCGTAGATCCTGTTCTTGGATAACATTTAAAGTTATACTTAGATAATCATACATAAAAATTGCTATATGGAAATCTGAGCATAATAAATTTCCATAGAACATTCGATCTTGTAATAAAGATAAACCATAATTAATTTTTATTTAATTGTATTATCTATCTATTTTAGACTTATCTAACTAAATTTGATTTGTATATTTCAAATTAAATTTAGCACTACCAAATTATACTCGATGCTTTTATTTAGACTTGACTTTTAATAATCTACCAAGCAATTATACATATATATAACCTCAAATTTGTGACTCAAGTAATTACCATAAAACTTAGCTACTATATTTATTATAAAGTGATATATATATATATATATATATATATATATATATATATATATATATATATATATATATATATATATATATATATATATATATATATATATATATGGATACTTATTTTAGTGGCTCCAATAAAATGGTCTAGCATTCAATGAAGGACTCAACATTCATAAATAGACTTCTACAAATTATCACTAGACTTCTATGATTTACATATTTTTGACTTCTATGATTTACATATTTCCTTCTACCAAAACATAATGGATTTTGTTAAATACATAAGATTTAAAAAAATTACATAATTATAATACACATCTTGAAATATTATTATTCATCATGACTTTCTAATATAGAGTTTGGAATTTTAGTTTTACAATTATTAAATTTTATGCTTTTATACGATGGTTGGGATTACATGATAATGACTTGGCCTTTCAAAAATAATGACATGGATTTTGATATAGCATAGCACTTAAATGTTTTAGAATATGAAATGTTCAATGTTTAATTGAATATTCCCAACAACTTCATGTTTTAAACTCAGTGAATAATGCATATGGCTCAACTGACTCAACAATTTCTATATATAGTTTGGCATTTTGAATAAATAAGACCAAGAATTTTAAATTAAACTCTAGACACATTGACTCAGTAAATTAAATTATATATAATTCACCTTTTTAATTTTAATATGGAGGCTTATACAGTGGGTAAGGCCCTGTAGATTCATCTCATAAGGAGACAAAACAACATATTCCATTGTAAACAATGTGGTTTTGAATAGTGGTGGTTTGGGAGAAGTGGTGGTGTAGAGTAGTTTGGAAGTACATGATACCATTTACATTGTTCAATAGTTATAAGTTTCATCAACCATGTTATTATTGCTGTTTTAGTAAGTTGCCCATTATAAATGAAGGATTTTGCCTCTTTATGATTGCTTTGCAAGGGACTACTACAATAAGAATACATATTATGTGACATTAAACCCCTAAAACTACCATCCTCCTCAAAACCTCCAAACATGTTGGAAAGATGATTATTATTAGTATTACTATTACTACTAACCCATTCAGTGGCCATGAAAGGTGGATGATCCTCTGTGTTACAAAACTAGTATTTCTAAAGTAGTGAAGCATAAGCAGGCACTAATTGAGACATAAGTTTGGTGTTTAAAATGTTTCTTCCATGATTAAAATAAGCAACCTGATGTAAACCAAACATATTTCTATTGTATGAACATGTAAATAGATGTTTAAGTTGTTTATATTAAATTATATAAATTCAGCCTTTTATATACTTAACAATAAAAATTGTGAAATGGCCTTATAATATCTTGACATCATGTTTTGAATATTTTGACAAATAAAATAATTCAGTATATTATTATAGGTTGGGAAAATTATAAATTAAACTTCACTTTATAAAATTAAACTCAACTTTATATATTGCCTCAATGTTTCAATTTGTAGAGAGGGCATTTCAATTTAGTCAAATCATTTCACATTTTGCACTCTGTATTCAGTCAAACTTGTTGAGTTTATAATATAATAGTCATTTTATTGATACTTAAGTGTTTATATTAATTTCATAATATATACTTAGTCTTTATAAAAATAT
>JARHVA010011169.1:77500-85670 GCA_037957365.1 Torreya grandis
ACCCAATATTGAAGATATTATTATAAAATTATAAGGATGTTTTGATATGGATATTTAAGGGATTATATGTTATATTAAACTCTCCTAATCACCTTTAGGTGTGATTATTTTTTTAGGTGTGTGAGCGAAACTTACAAGAAAGGCCTTATTTATTATAGATTTGCTATAGTAGATAGAGTTGACCAAATCAAAGTATGAAAATGGATGGAGGTAAAAGTGTGAGAATTTTAGTTTATTTCCATGATTTTTTATGATAATTTTCTATCCCTTATGAGTTCTAAACTGGTCATACAAGTTTACTAGTCGCTAATAGACCTAGTAGTGCAGACAGTGATAAAACTAGGCATAAGTGAGAAGATGATTAGGGATGTGTTATCATGGATTAGGGATGAATACAAGTGCATGAATATTTTTTTAAATACCTATAATAACTATTAATTTTGGATATAACTTTTTTAGGTTAGTTTATAAGATTAAAATGTTGCTTATAAGTTAAATTATCTAGTATAGATAAGATAATGAAGGTGTGAGGCTGTAAGATTAGTCTGTAAGACCAATATTACCATATGACCATGTTATATATATATATATATATATATATTTTATATTGGTATAAATATATTATAATATAATACACATTAATTTTAATTATTTTAAAGTGTCTACATAGATGTTGAAGGCCATTATCACTGTGACTATGTTTGAAGGTAAACTAATAGTTCTTGGTAAGTAGGTTGCAGTGATGGGTTCGAGACTCTATGCCATGAGTTGATATATATAATGAAAATAATGATGTTTTTTTAGAATTTAATTATATATACATTATTTTAATAATATTTAAATCTAGTATAAGAGGTTGGAACATTGAAACCAAAATGGCTTGTTTGGCTGAGTGAAGTCTATGAGAGAGAAAGTCAACATATTAGTCTGTAAGACCAATAGTTTCCATTAAATATTATGATCCATTTATTTTATTTTTTTATAAATATTTTAAAATATATTTTTCATGTAATAAAATCCCTTGAGTATGTTCAATCAGGTGTTATAATTTCATTCTTCTTTGACTGTGTTTTAAAGCTAATTGGTAGTTCTAAGTGGGCTACTTGCATAGAAGAGTTTGAGCCAATATACCTTGAGTGGAAGAATATAATTAATTTTTTACTAAATTTAGGTCATAATAATTATATATATGTTATTTTTTCCATGTTTTTTTTTAAATTGAGTTTATTCTTCAAGTTGTTCAAAACAAATTTTTTGTGTATGCGAATAGTGTTTTGAGAAAAGGTTCAAGTGGTGGTTGGACCTAAAAGGTGTTGTGGACATAAAGTGAAGTTTTATAAGATATATTTTAGTTTAATATTATAACTTACTTTTTTGTGATGTTTTTCTAAGTGTTCCAAGAAAGGTCAAGTGTTATGTGTAACTAAGAAGGCCTAATAAGTCTCCATGAGACCTAAAAGAAGGAATGTAGTCTGTTAAGTAATGGCCGACCTAATACATTATTTTATTCATGTTTGAAACGTTTTATAAGATCTATTTCAAGGGTAATACAAGTATTAAAGTGTGTTTGGCTGACCAAGGTATGTGAGAGCAAGTGACTTTCATAAAAGTAAGGTTAATTAGGCCTATTTGTGTGAGTTGGAGAAGTAAGTGTGAAAGTGAATAAAAGAGCACAAAGAGGAGTAAAAGGAGGTCATGTGGACCATAAAAATGGTGTTATAAATATATAATAGAATTTTTAAATATGAGGATTAGGGTAATATGACCTAATCAAGTCAAGAAGAGGGATAGTTGAGTGAAGAAGGCTAAAGACAAGTTTGAGAGGAATAAAAGTGTGTGAAGATTTGAAGAAGAGTACCATCATCTATTAAAGATTGAAACAAGGAAAAATATGAGTAGGTAAAAATTATATGAGGTTTTCATATATGAGTATAGGTATATTATATGCTTGAATATGTTGATAAGTCCATGATGGGGTAGATGATGTGTAGAGAGAGTACATAAAAGATTGAGTATGACATTGATATCATAGAGAGAAAAAGAAAGAGAGAGAGAAAAAGAAGACCATCATCAAATGTTGATAAGTATGAAGGAAAATTTGGACAAATCATTGGTGGCTAAGTGGGTCCTGAGTCATCCTAGTGTTGATTGAGTGGGTGCTTGATTAACAAGGGGGTTAGTGCCTCCTACTAAGTTGGTGCTTTATAAAGCCAAGTGGGTGCTAAGTGAATTAAGGGAGTTGGTGCTTCCTTGAAAGTGAGTGCTTGATAAATTTTTTGTCAATTTAATGATTGATAGATTGGATTTTGTGATCCAATTTGAGTGGGTTCTCAACTAGAGATTGATTCATTGATTTATAGGACTATTTGTCCAAGCTTTGTTTTAATGGGTTTTATCTTCCATGAGGGTTTCCCACTTATATGTTGTGTAATGGTTTTTCATGCATTAATAGGGTTGATTAATTTTTTCTTCATGCTTATGTACATTTAGTTGATATTTATTGATTAATGGTAATGAATGAATTATGAAGTGAAAGTAAAAGAGTATTAAGGACATTGATTCACCCCCACCCTATCAATGATTGTGCTTCCAATAATTGGTATCAGAGTTAGGTCCTTTTGAGAAATCCTAACAACTAAAATGTGATCCTAGAAGCATAAGATGGCTAAGCAGTTAAAGAAAGAGAATCAAGAATTGAAATCAATAGTCAAATAAGATAAGAAGATCATTGAGGATCTTAAGATTTAGCTAAAGGATGTAAAGGCAAGTCTGAATTCAAAAGAGGAAGATTGTTCTAAGTTGATATCTAAGTTTATTTTCTTGAAGGTGGAGGTTGAATAAGCTAATGCCAAGCTGAAGTCTTTTAAATAAAGTAATGGGGTTCTTAAGGTTAACAACAAAGAGTCATCTCAAGCCAAGAAGGGTGATAGTCACTCTAGTGAGAGAAAAAAGTACAAAGGCAATAGGAGGGAAGATCAAGTCATGAAACCCAATTCATTTAGACATTCAAGCTCACTTCATGGTCAATGCTTTATGTGCCATAGGTTTGGTAATAGATCAAAGGATTGTAGAATGTCCTCAAGGAATGATTTTTCATGGGATCATAGAAGAAGGAACAATTAGAGTAAAAATAAATTCAGTAATGTTATTTGCTATAACTATGATAATATGGGAAATATTGATAGATTTTATCCTAGAGTGTATAAGAAGGGTCCAATATGGATATGGAGACCAAAAGTAGTTAGAACTAATCATATTCAACCTATAAGTCAAGATGGTTTGATTACAATAGAAAAAAGATCAAATAAGAACAAGTTAAAAGAACATGTTTCATCAGCATCTATTGATAGTAATCTAAAAGGTAAGATGGACAAAAATTTGAAAATGTAAGCAAAGTGTAAAAGGATGATATCAAGCCTAGTTGAGTGTTGAAGGAAGGAAGAATGATAACCATAGAAGAGAGAAGGAATATGGATATCTAGGATCTCCTAAGTATGTATTTTTATAATACCATATGGAAGGGGTGATTCCATTAGGATTCATGGAGACACTCATTAGTAAGTGGAAGCATGTTTGTTAAGATTTGATAGGTAATGTATGTGAAAAAGGTATGAAGACATGTTGAGAGGTAGGTTTTTGATATCTTATTGTATTTGTGCTTGTCTGTTCTTGGTGATGGTTTGTGTGTACTATTGTTTCATATGATGAACAAGTTGTGAAAATAAATGGGGACCTTGGTTACTCTAAATTATCTATCAAGAGAGTACTTATTTTGAGACTAGTGTCTAGGTGAGAGAAAGTTCTGTTCAGTTGGTAGTAATTTATGTCAATACACATGAGAATGTTAATTGATAAGAGTTGTCAGAAGTGATGGTTTCATGAATGCATAGTTAAATATTTTAAAAGGTGTTCAGGTGCATTGATGGCTTGAGAAACTTTAAGGAGATAAGATATGATAGAGGTCTGCCATAGTAAAACATGTATGCACAAACCTAGTTGATATAATGATGCAGGAAGGATGTCATGATGAGGATTTTGGACATGAAGGAGATAGATTGATGAAAGAAGAAAATTTGAGATACCCTATGGACATGACATAAGTGATCTTTTATCCATCATGAAGGACTAGATTTTTCTCTTTGATAAATATCTTTGATTATAGACAGACCTAATTGACATGGTTGACAAACATCAATTATAGAGATGTTTCTATTGATCTAAAAATTTTAAGATGACCTTTGGGCCATATATTATAGGTTTATATGCTCATTATGCACTAATTTTGTGAGGTGAATGTGAAATCTAATAGTAAATGAACTAATATAAGAAGGGTTGTCATGATATAGATGGATTAGATATGGATTAAGGAGCTAAGATGATGATAGTAGGAGTATTTATGGTGTGAACAAAGGTTGAATATCCAATAAAAAATAAGAGAAGATCCAAGAAGAGATAGCATAAAATCAATGGGATCTAATCAAATAATTCATGTGCTTCAAGAATATGTGTGTAGTATAGAGAAGGTATGCATAATCATGAAGATAAATTGGACATCATTCATCTTTGTGGCATCAAGGTGCATAAAGTAAGGTAAGTAGTCCTATATACCTAAGACCATTTGAAGAATATCTTTGTCAGATAAGAAAAAATGAGATAGCTAAGTGAGTTTGAGTCATATCAGTCATGTCAAGGATAAGATGTATGGTCTTGTAATCTGAGTTCATTTAGAGGAAGTATGCTTGAAGTAAGGGGGATCATGTTTCTATGATGTTTCATAGCCTATGTTGTAATAAGGTGTGGTTCTAGATGGTAGTTTGTGGAAGATATTTTATCATTAATGCCAAAGGGGGAGAAATTTCAAGAAGGAAGGTTAAAAATTTTGGGGAATTGTGAGTGATCGGTGACTCAATTATAGAATGTTTTACCATCAATGAAAAAGGGGGAGATTTTTGAGCATGGTCATTGATGTTAGAGTTGGCATTGATGTCCAAGGTATATGATGCCAATGCATTAATGAGAAAGAGGTTAGTTTTATGAATTGGAGGATGTGGAGGATGTATGGAATGAATGTATAGCATTGAGGACTAAGGGGATGTTGTGAGGGTTTCATAGATCCGTTAGTGAGATTTTGGAGATCTAATTTATTATTTAGAGAAAGGAAAATGCACATTCCTAGCTTAGAAGAACTCAACCATGACTGTATGTCATTAAGGTCAAAGTTAAAGGTGATGAATATGATAAAAACCAAAGAAAACATTGAGATATGAATACATTATATTTAAGCTCCTAAGATCTAATTATGCAACATTAAATATGTTTTAAAAAAGTTCCAAAGACATTCTAATGAAGCTTTGAAAACATGTCCAGTTATGCTCTAAAGATCTATGTAAGCAGTTTTGAAGATACTCCATCAAGATACGAAGATGTTATGTTGAAGATATGAAGAAGAGGTTGTATGATGTTACTTTATCAATTACATGAGGTGATGGAGTACTCAGGATAATGTCAAGGTAAGCTTATAG
This sequence comes from Torreya grandis, assembly GCA_037957365.1. Lineage (NCBI taxonomy): Eukaryota > Viridiplantae > Streptophyta > Pinopsida > Cupressales > Taxaceae > Torreya > Torreya grandis. Next base: position 83,023 of record JARHVA010011169.1, read on the forward strand.
GGGTAGGGCCTTAAGTCCAAATCTTTAACTAAACTAGTTTTAAGTACCAACATGGCCTAATGAGGTATCAAGATCGGTTTCCAAGGCATGCAGGAGTAGGTGACAATATAAAAATTTTATTATTATTTTTTTAATCATCTTCATGAAGTTTTAGGTCAAAATTTGAAGGTTAAAGTAGGAAAAAGTGTCTTAAGGTCTTTAGGGTAAATAAAATGAAGAGTTGTCTACCTAAGAAGGTTTTTCAAGTGTTTGTTGGCATTTTCAGCATATACATGAGGACATAAGTTATTTATGGTAGTTTGTGAAGGGTAATAACTCAAATTTACAATAATTGGTTTTTGGAATGAGGGACTAAGCTTTATAAAGGATTGTTAAGACTGGAAGTTGGTTTAAACCCTAAAAAACCCTAATAATGACCTGATGTTGAAGATATTATTATAAATTTATTAAAATGGTTTAAAATGGATATTTAATGGATTTTAGGTTATATTAAACTCTCCAAATCACCTTTAGGTGTGATTGGTTTATCAATTGTATGAGTAGACCCTATAAGAAAAGCCTTATTTCTCATATATTTGTTGTAGTAGATAGATTGGCCGAGTCAAAGTATGGAAATGGATAGAGGTCAAAGTGTGATAATTTTAGTTTATGTACATGATTTTTTCTAATTAGGTTCTATCCCTTAGTAGTTTTAAACTAGTCATACAAGTTGACCAATCGCTAACATATCTAGTGGTGTAGACAGTGAGAAAACCAAGGAGAAGTGAGAAGATGATTAGGGATGTGTTATCATGGATTGGTTATGAATACAAGTGCATGAATATATTTTTAAATACATATAATACATTTTAATGTTGGATATAAGTTTTTAAATTTAGTGGATATGATGAAAATTTTGCTCATAAGTTAACCTATCTAGTGCAGATAAGACAATGAAGGTGTGAAGTTGTGAGATTATTCTGCAAGATCAATATTGACATATGACCATGTTATTTATACATTTTATATAGGTATAATTATATTATAATATCATATAAATTAATTTTAATTATTTTAAAGTGTCTACATATATTTTTAAGTTCATTATCACCATGACTATGTTTGAAGGTAAACTGGTAGTTTTTGGTAAGCATGTTACAACAATGGGTTTCAGACTCTATTCCATGAGTTAATATATATAATAAAAATAATTATGTTTTTTTGGAATTAAATTATATATAAATTATTTTTATAATATTGTAATTTATTATAATAGGTTGGAACATTGAAGCCAAAATGGCTTGTTTGGCCAAGTGAATTTTGCGAGAGAGAAAGTCAACAGATTGGTTTGCAAGACCAATAGTTTCCATTAGATATTATGATAGTTTTATTTTAGGTTTTTATAAATATGTTATAATATAATTTTAATGCATTTAAATCCATTGAATATGTTCAATCAGGTGTCAAAAGTTCATTTTTCTTTGGTCGTGTTTTAAAGCCAATTGGTAGTTCTAGTGGGATACTTGCAGAGAAGAGTTTAAACCTGTATACCTTGAGTGGAATAATATAATGAATTTTGTGATGAAAATTATGTATTAATGATTATATATATGTTATTTTTAAATTTTTTTTTGAAAAATTGAGTTTATGATTTAATTTATTCAAAATAGATTTTCTGTGTATGCACAAGCCTATTGTGAATAATGTTTTGAGAAAAGGTTTAAGTGGTGATTGGACCTAAAAGGTGTTTTGAATCTAAAGTGAAGTTTTATAAGGTATATTTGAGTTAATATGATATTTTACTACCATTTTATATTTTTTTAAGTTCTTCAAGGAAGGCCAAGTGTAACGTGTGACTAAGAAGGCCTAATAAGTCTCCATGAGACCAAAAAGAAGGAATGTATTCTGTTAAATTATGGTGAAACTAATACATTGTTTGATTCATGTTTTAAATGTTTTATATGATTTATTTAAATGATAATATAAGTATTTAAGTGTGTATGGATGAATTTTATAAAAATAAGGCTAATTAGGCATATTTATGTGAATTAGAGAAGGAAGTGTGAAAGCAAATAAAAGAACACAAAGAGGAACATAATGAGGTCATGTGGACCATAAAAGGGGTGTCATGAATATATAAAAAAAGTTTTGAATATGATGATCAAGGTCATATGACTTAATCAAGTCAATAATAGGGCTAGTTGAGCGAATAAGGCTAGAGGTTAGTTTGACAGGAATAAAAGTGTGTAAAGAATTGAAGAAGAGGACCATCATATATTAAATATTTCAACAAGGACAAAAAGGAGAAAATTAAAAGTCAGTGAGGTTTTCATAGATGACCAAAGGTGTATTAAAGGCCTGAATATGTTGATAATGCTATGATGAGGTAGTGTATGTGTAGAGAGAGAAGATAGAAGATTGAGTATGACATTGATGTCATAAAGAGCAGAAGAGAGAGAGAGAGAGAGAGAGAGAGAGAGAGAGAGAGAGAGAGAGAGAGAGAGAGAGAGAGAGAGAGAGAGAGAGAGAGAGAGAGAGAGAGAGAGAGAGAGAGAGAGAGAGAGAGAGAGAGAGAGAGAGAGAGAGGAAGAAGACCATAATTATGTGTTGATAAGCATAAAGGAAAAGGCAGAAAAATCATTGGTGGCTAAGTGGGTGTTGAGTCATTA
>JARHVA010011170.1:0-55000 GCA_037957365.1 Torreya grandis
TTAAAAATAACTTTAATTGCTTTGAACTACTATGTGTATTAGAATGGATCAAATTATAGATAGGTGTAGCTCTCAACAATATGTTAAGTATGAAATGTAGATATAGAATTTAAACTTATGTTTTTTAGATTTCAAGCTTTTTTGTTTTAACATCCAGGCCATACCTAGCTATCCATTCACCTTGAATACATAGTAGATGTGGCCAATCACTTTTTGATTTGGCTCTAAAAGTCATTAGTCATTATCACATGTATGTATTTACACTGTTATGCCCTTAGGTGCCTATAAAAGGGGTACAAACTACTGATGTTGCCTAGGAATTAATTTTTGGAAGATGGTATCTACCACCCTTAGCTCTTGCATTTATTTTTGGTGGATGAGAATTATCTATATAATATCTTATTGATGTGACCTTTTGACATCTTTCTTAGACTTAAATTTTTTCAATCGCTCTTCATTAAATTTTTTGATGGTACATGTGGCACTTCTTATGCACATCTGGCACACATAATGCTTGGTCTTGATACTTGACAAATGCTTTAGCTGAGATCATATACAAACAAAAAAAAAGAAAAATAAGCACACATAAAGATTTTATAAAAATTCCTAATCTAAATGGTGCTACTCAACACCCACTCAACTACAAATAGAGATCAATTAGTTTATTGGTAGTAGGGATTTAGCCAATAGCCATTTACTCTCCCTAGAAATATGTTTTCTTGTAAATCCATTAAAATGACCATTCCTTGTTGTGTTAAATCATGAATAATATAAGGTCCTTTCCATATTATCTATAACTTGTTATGAAATGCTTTAAAAATACTATCATATAACAAAATTGACTATTCCTTATGAAATTCCTTATGGTACAAGTTTCAATCATGCCATTCTTTCTGACTTTTCTTATGTATTTCCTACATCCATGCTACTCTTCTTATCAACTCATCCATTCTATTCAAGTCTAAGAGTTGATTGGTGAGAGATTCTTGCTCTCTTAGGCACATAACTATAGTGATTCATAGATTGGGTAGTAGATACTCCATTGACATAACTACTTCCTAACCATACAACAATTAAAATGGTGTAAATCCTATATCTCTCTTATAATTTGTTTGATATGCCTATAAGATCATAATAATGCAATATTCCTAGTCTTCACACTTAACATCATATATTTTTGTGAGCATTTTTAGTATAACCTTATTCAAAGCTTTAGCCTAATCATTTGCCTATAGATGACAAATAGTGCTTTTATGATGCATAATCATAAACTCTTCCATCAAAGTTTTGATAGTATTATTGAAGAAGTGTGTTCCTTTATCATTGACTAGTTTGATCAGACATCTGAACCTGGTAATGATGTTTTCATAAAAAAAACTTTGTTGCATCATGCGTATCGTATCTAGGTGTGGTAGTAGCTACAACCCTTTTAGTGAAATAGTCTATGGTAGTAATAATATACCTAGCCTTATTACACTTTCTTGGGGGATTGATTGGACTTACAAATTCAATACTACACTATTCAAATGGTTATTTTATGAGGAGTGGTTATAGTGGCATCTCATCTTATAAAGTGGTTTCTCCATACATTGGCAAACATCACAATGCTATGTAGCTTAATGTGCATCCTAAAGTAAATTTGTCCACCATAGTTCACTATGAAGGATCCTTCTCCTTGTAGTTTTACCTACAAAATATCCACCTATGATTCCTTGATGAGATCCCTCTAAGAGATTAGGGTGTTCATGTTTGAGGACAACCCTTTGCAAGACTTAATCCTTCCCCAAGTGATATACCAGTCCTTTGATGATAGTATAGGGCAGTGCTCTAGCTATAAATTGATTTGGTCTCACTCCTAGAAGTGCACATGGAAGATCCCTTGCCCTAGGAAGTTAGTGATTACTTCAAAAATTTATAAAATCATAGTGACACAAAAGAGGTGTGCATTAGGTGAGTCTTATTTTACTTCTTATGGTTCTTCACCACTTGGGATTTGACTAAGGTGGTCAGGTCCCATGTTTTCTCTATCTAGTTTTACATTTATTCAGAATTAAAATTCATAAAACAACATAAAAAATTAAGATATTCATCTTCCTAGCATTGGTTTATTGACCAAGTAGTGTAGGGCTTTATTTCCATGAAAAATTTGAATGGTGTCATCAGAAGATAGTGCCTATTTTTTTGTAGTGTGAAAACAATGGCTAGTGCTTCCCATTTTGTGGTTGTAAAATTCTTTTTTACATTAGATAATTTTTTTTTATCAAAGTGAGTGGGATGGTCAATCATACCATCTCTAGGTTGTACAAGTACTGCACCAACTGTGATGCCTAAGGCATATACATGTACATGAAATGACTTAATCCATTCTAGAAAAACAAGTATAGGCATAGTGACCAATCACCATTTAAGCTCAATAAAAGTTTCTTGGCATTAGATTGCCATATAAACTTAGCATTCTTTTGTAGTAATTATTACAATGGAGATGATATTATAGTGTATCCCTTGATGAATTTTTGGTAGTATTTTAATGCCCAATAAATGAGCACACTTTTATGGAATTGTTAGGAGGTAGCATACTCAGGATTACTATGATTATAGCCTGATCCACCAAAATTCCATCATTACAAATAACATGGCCAAGTAAAACACTAAAAGGTGTGAAAAATATGAATTTCTTAAAATTTAGAGAAATGTGCAGGGCTTGATATCATTATAACATTAAACATAACTTGGATAAATGCTCTTTAAATAGGGAAAAGACTACCTAATAATCTAAATAAACTACCAAAAAAACATGGATGAAATCTTTGAATGTTGTGACTACTACATGTGATAATACCGTAGGTGCATTCTTCAACACAAATGACATGACTTTATATGTAAAAGAGCCCCACTCTATTACAAAATCCATTTTGTCTCTATCCTCATCTGAGATTAGAATCTGATGGTATTTATTGAACCATCTATAAATGAATATACTTTATGGATTGAAATAAACTCCATATGGTCACTTCTTAATTGGTTATGTGCACTCTTTAAGTTTAATATTCATCTTTACCAATCAAGGGTTGACAACCTTGGCTTCACTAAAAATTCGTGAAAAACATCTTCATAATCTCATAACATCTAAACAACCTTATAAACTTATTGCATCGAGTAATATATAATTTTCCATATCTGGTATGACCTTAGTACTAATATTTTCTACCATTTTTAGTAGAGGTTCTTGATATATTTGACTTAATTTAGTTTTCATGGATTCCACTACTTCCCTCTAACCTTGTTACTCTAAAATATTAAGATTTCACAACTGATCATCTTTTGTGTTATCTATAATTTTAGTATTTAAAAATTTTACACTTTTTTTCATCTCAAGCAATCCTTTTAGTTCCATGTATTCCTCATTATCATTATGTTTAGATTCACTTACACAATTCCAATTATTATTAGAGGATTTTGTAACAAACCCATTTTTCTCCCAATCATATGTGAACTTTTCTATAGTCTCATGAATGTTTATGTTGGCATCAACTTAAGACTTTTGTTTTGTCAAAAGAAACATATCCTATATTCTCCCATGACATAATAAAATTTAAATTTTTTATGGATTTATGTATTAATAGATTTTCATCTTCAAAGACATTATGCATTCCAAAATTCAACAAATTTATGCACATGAATCTTAGGGCATTCTCCTTCTTGAAAAAATGGCCAGTTAGTGTGGATGAATTGTGGAAGCTAAAACCTATTAATCATGAATTCATAGGCATCATCCCACTTTAGTTGATTATCCTAATGAGTTGCCCACCAAGTTTCAACAACTCCTTTTAAATCATAGTTTAATGCATTAACCCATTGATTGATAGTTCGGATATGGACTTATAGTCATAGAACAAAATCATTGAGGTCATCTATTGCATAATATACATGTAGGTGATGTTCATGCATAAAGACCATCCTCATGGGCCTAATTTCATGGTCACCATAGGCCCAGTTAAGAAGATGTGTATATAGATCACCACTGATAAAATATGTTGCTTCTTAAGACACGATGCCTTCCTTCATTAGTTCTATGTAATCTTGCATGTGATCATTGACTTGATATAGTAATTCAACTTCTAAGTGAGTGGGTGATTTTATAGATATGGAGGTGTAGTCTTTGTTAATGAACTAATTTTCATTTGGTTATATAGCTTCTTATTTTGGTCTCCATTATTATGCTTCATTCAATTATTGGATAAGCATCAACTTCACTTGGGGTTTGGCTTATTGGTACAATAAGTTGCATTGTGTTACACATAGAGCATTAGGATTCTCCTTCATATTAACCTTCATCCAGATAATTTCTTAAGTAACATGTAGAAATTCTAGTTCAATAGGAATTATTTATGGTTTATGATCTTTATTGAGTGGAATGACTACAACCTTATCACCTTGATGTGATTCCATTTGATTAAGTACCATATTGATGGTCATTAATCCATTATATGCCCATTTCTTCCCTATTAGGGTAGGATATTGTATTGCCACAGTCTTCATGTCTATGACCTCAAAGTCTCCTTGCAAAGAAAAGTTTAAAACTTTGTTTTCAACATCCTCCAATCAAACAATAGGTTTAGCTTTCCCATAGCTAGCCAAGCTTAGAGTTACTAGGCTATAACTAAGGTTTGGTCATATAAGTGATTCCCTTGTGGATATGGGGATCATATTTACTGTGCTACCAAAGTCAAAGATAACATTTGGGATTTCATATCCTAAAACCTCAAGATTAATTTATGCATACATATCCCAAGGTTTCTTTGTCTTAGTGTACCAAACCATATTTTATGTCTTTTGTTGACCATGCTACACACATTATAAAAGATTGTGTAATAGATTTGTGATGTTGTGTGATATGTCCTAATTGTGAAATTTACTCGAGAGTTTTAGTAAATTTATTAGTGTAGTGATAGCTCCATCTTGTCATATGATGTGCACAATTTGTCTATACATTTGTAAATTGATGGTTACACCATTACCATCAATAGGTTCTTATTATTGAATATTTTTTAACAGTTGCATAGGTTCATTCTTCAAACTCTTTTTTGTAACTATATCTAGGTATTTATCTTATCTAGCCTTTCAAATGCCTTGATATTGAGGCATCTTAAGTGGAGGTAGTCATTTTTTTCATGTTATTTCTAAGGCATTTTCTCTAGGTTATATGCTTGCCATGTTTACATTTTGGGCAATTTTGTCTTTTCTTTTTTTTTTCCAAAATAAGGTAATCTTTTGTATCATGTTGCTTAGAAAATTTGAAATATATGTAATATGACTACCTTTGTGGATTCATCAGGTAGTTTTTTTTAACATGGTTATACTCTCCACATAGATAACACTATGCATAAGGCTATTGATAGTTATTTCCTCTATCACCTTGATATCCTTCTCAATATCCACCTTGGCCTCCTCCCCTATTCAATTGATATTCACCCCCCCTCCTTGATACCCTCCTTGTGGTTATGTAGAATTCCACTATTGATACTACTAATTATTATCTCTCATACTAAGCTATTATTGTGTAGCTGGAGTAGTCCAATTTGATTTTTGTGGATGCATTATGGGTGAAGTCCAAGATGTTGCATAATGATATTGAGGAGATAGAGGTGTTTAAATTAGTGAAGATAACATCTATCCAACCAAATAATGAGGCTAGTATTTTGGTGAACTTAGAATCCATTGTGGACCTATTTGGGTCACACAACTCTTATCAACCTCCATGCCTAAAATCATTTGCTTTATAGAGGATATTTGATACATTGTAATGGAAAGCACATTTTTGAAAATTAATTATTTAAGTTATTTCAGATCTCTACAATTCTTTTTATCATGTGTAGTTGATTTGAAAAAAATATAGTATATGTTCTACAAAATTTTGATCTATTGTTGTAGTAGATGGTAGTGTATAGTTTCATGCCTTACTATAAAAATTTCAAAAAAATCCATTTTTATTTTAGGATAATCATTCTGATGGTGTCCTTATTTACCACACTCTATACCCCATAGGTTCAATTTAGGCTTTTTTTCTTTGTGATACTACTACATTTTTTTTCACAAAATCTTGTAATTTATTTTTAAACTTAGAGCTACTTATAAGAGATTCACTATAGCCTTCAATTTGTTTAACATGTAGTACAATAATAATAGCATCTACTTTTGTCTCATATTATGTTTGCATGTCCTTCCTCATAATCCTTTAATAAATCAAGATGATTTATCCTTATCTATTAAGGCAAATTCTACTTTGTTCATTACATCCAAAAATTTATGATTATAATCGTAGACTGAATCTCTCGATCCTTGCCTTATTTCTTTCAAATCTTGTATTGTTTGTCTAGTGCATTTCTTAATTTTAAACTCTATAATGAGCCATTTTTTCACATATTCTAAGATTTTTGCTTGCATATCTCTTTTTTATATGAATTCAAGTTCTCTCCTAATTAGGGCCCCTATTAATTTGTACTTTTGTAATTTTTCATCAATCAGACCTTTAGCTTGCCACTTCATTTTCAAAGTTAAAAAATATTGTTCAAGATCCATAAATCCATCATAAAGGGTCAAATTCTAGAATCCTCTTTCCTGATTCATCCTAGTGGTAGGTATAGATAGAGTCTTCTACACAACTATTACTTGAAGTAGATATGGCTCACTTGTTACTACTCTATGTACTAGAGGAGTTTTCATGTGAACTTTGTTTATCTTCACTTCCTTCTTATTGTTCTTTAAATTCACCTAATTATGTATGTTTCAAATCATTCCTAATTGAATTTGTCTATATTTCCATTCCCTAATTGTCTAAATTCTCTGAAAATGATTTCTCCTAACTCTTCTCCTTCTGCTCGATTCGCTGAAAACTTCTACTCATATATATAAGATTGGGCTATGGGGATGCATAAACTTCTAGTGAATGATCCTTCCTAGTGATTTCTTTCTCTATTTCACTTGAGCCTAAAATTATCCTATAACTAGGTTATATTTTTCTTTATAGTTCTTCTTCTTATATTAATAACTTTTCTCATAGCTATGCACTACTTCTATCTTCTATCTACTCTACTCTTAAACTACTCTCAACTTTTTCATCGCATGTCTCTTATCTACTCATTCTTCATCTTCTCATTATATCTATAAGCATCCATCATAATTATCTTTATTTGACCTTAGATAATAATCTCACTCATTACTTTTGTGTACTCATTCATTTTCTACTCTACTACTATTCTTACTTCTATTCATAGCCACTTGGGTATTCGTTAGTTTATTCCATCTATTCTATTCTCACAGTTCTCTTTCCGAATCCAAATTTTTACTCTGAATTTTCTTCCCTCACATATCCATTTTAGATTCAATATTAAGCTCTAGTCACTCATTTATCCCTCATTCAACATCATTTTCACACATCCCCATGTGCCTAAAATTACTACTCCATATGGGTAAGGATAGGCACCATGGCCTTTTCCATCACCAACATTTTCAATAGAAGAGGTAGTCACTATAGAAACTTCCCTCTAATTCCTCAAATGAATTAGTCCTATATAGCCTTGAATGATAGATAGCTTTATATAGTGAGCTCAGTAGTATATCTATCTATAGTGGTTTCAACCTAGTAATTTATTTCTCTTATCCAATTGGTTTCTAGTTTCACTAATTAGTCTATTTTTTGTTCAGTCCAAACAAGGGTTTTTTATACCTTGGGATGGAAACAATAGTAATTGAGTCTTGTCAACCAATTATCAAACAATTTAGGTAAATCACACCATAATATTTTAGATATTTTTCTATACATATGTTATTAAATGATTTCACTCATAGTGAGGCCCATTCTTTTGGATTTTTCCTCTACAAAGTGCCATATTTTTCAGTCTAACTAGGTTTTAATATTTCACTATCTAGGTAACCATCTTAGCATAGCCATCTCCTAGAATATTTTTCCATGCTCATGGCACCATTATTAGTAGAGGTCCTAGGTCACCAAAACATGCTAATTATGAGGATAACTAGATTCTACAATTTTCCATAGCATAGAGTAGTGCAGTCATAGTTGATGGAAGCATATCAGTGAAAAAAAGTATGCATTTTCAAAGAGATAGATTAATTGAGTAATTTTGATATATATAAATTCAAGAGTGTTTTTAAGATATATTAAACCTTATCATTAAACATGATAACCCAAACAAGGATAAACATAAGAAATCCAATAAGGTAACCATAAACTAAAAATCTATATTGACCTCATAAAAGGGTCAGCATCTTCTTTATATCCAAACATACATATTTATAGTTTATATAATTTTGACTATTCATATTCTACTTTATACATTTCCACCAATATTGAGGATACTATTCACATTATATCCTTTCACAAGTCGAGAGGATAGAACAAAATACACAATCTAAAAGTTATATATATAGTGCACAAATATTCAAGGAATATTCTATAGTCTTATTATCTAATTTTATTCTCCCAACAATAATAAATATAATTAGCTAATACTATGACAATTTTGGGGTCACATTTCAAGTATTAGACAATGAAAACTATTGGTCCATTTCCCCTAAATATGAATTTAAAGGTGAAAAAATATTTAATATATAATTAGAATCCAATATCACACTAGAATTTAACATCTAATAATAGCTATATTGAAATTTTATATCATGCTATTTAAAACCCAATAATAAAAATATTAGAATCTAACATCACAATGGTTAAAAACCAATATTAAAAATGTTGAAATCTAAATTAGTCAATTATAAAACTAGAAATGGTGATACTAAAAGTCTATATTCTTAGCCATATGTCTAGCTTTAATGAAATGATGGTTATACCATAAATTTAAAATATTTTTATGTAAGTTTTAAAATTAATTTCCTACTATAGATCATTTATCACCCTTGTTCTTATTCATTTATATTTTCTTAATCCTATAGTAATATTGTACCAAAAACATTTAGGGTTAAATAGTAGAATGAATACTATGTAAATTTAATGAATGTTGTAAATAAGAACAATAGCTAAGTATTTTTGCATCTTTAGATTGAGAAAAACTAGATAAAGAGGGATCATATAATTAATATCTATCATAATAATTATGAGTATGAATATAAATAGTGCAATAGTAGATGATTTTATCATTCAAGGAATAATGAAAGGGATGTTTATCCTTTCTTATGATATAAATAATCACATTTATTAGTATTTTATGAGACTTAGGTTGTAAAGAAGGAGATAATAGAGTAATTACATGAGAAATGATATTTTAAGTTTTGATTTTCAAGATGATTTCATTAGTTTCATCATTATAAAATATAATATATTAGGTGGTATATTACCCATAAGTTTTGGGTGGCCATTATAACCTCTATTAAACTTAACAAGATAATTAATTAATTGAGATTCACGAAAATGGATTCTAGGTAAAGGTTAAATGATGGGTATTTTTAAAACACCACATTCCTATAATTGTTAAAATTTTCAAGGGTTCATGTCTCCTTGAATATTATATATAACACCATTATGATGGATTTTACTCATTGACATGTTGATGAGGATATAACTCTCATGTAGTGTGTCTAAGGTCAATTTAGTAAAAATTTATATGATAACTAGAAATTGAAGATCATGACCTTAATATGAGATGTAATAGGAGAAACTATGATATGAGTCCAAACACAACCAAGATGAGGTATTTATATTCTATTATATCTTTGAAATGTAATTTGGGTATATTTAAGATTGAATTTAAAATACACACATTTTTTAATAAAATAAAAGTATGCTTGAATTTTGTGTTAGATCCCAAATCTATACAAATTAACTTGTGCTCTTTTTAGTATCAAAATATTTAGGATGTTGAAAAACTATTATGTTATAATATATCTATTTAGGGTATTTTGTTGAGTTAACAAGTTTTATGAGAGCCTATGTTATTGCCCAAAGTTACATTGCATAAATTAGGCCCTTGTCCATGAAAATGCCTTAGTCCAACCTAGGTTGAGTATCAATGTTTAAGTCATTAGTCCCAGTTTTATCTCCATGTTTTCCTTTGGAAGGTCAAGTTCATAATTTACTTAGTCCTTTGTTGTGTCCTTTCTCAATGAAGGTGTTTTTACCTTATACATTTTAGGAATTTTACATGAACATAATGCCTAATGGAAATAGGTCTTCAACATTTTCATCTCAAAAAAAAAGACTGAAGATTTATTCTCATCAGACATTTTGTCCACTACAAAAGTTTTGAAAGAATTCCATACCTTGTCTTTTTGGTCTTAAGTATTTTTGGATTATTTTTTTAATACTTTTTGTTTGTGGAAAAAAGTATGAAGGTTACTTTCCCTTCAAATGATTTTCCTGCACAAAAAGCTTGAAGGATTTGTAGGGTCATTTTTCCCTTATAAAATCCCTGAAGGAACATTTCATTTAGGCATTTTTCCTCTATAAGATTCCTAAAGGGCACTTTCAAAGGATTATTTTGTGTTTACAAAATGTTCAAGGATTATTTCATTCGTGCATTGTACCCTTGAAAAATTTTCAAAGGGTGTCGAGCAAAAAATTTGAGGGACACTTTCTGAAGATGGAAAACATTTTCAATAGTTTTTAAGGAATTGTAAGGTTAGGCCAAAGGTTTCATGACAAAAAGATTCACTGAGAGAAGATACAAATGTATCTAAATCTCATTTCATACATTATATTGCTTCCTTATGCTTGAAGAAGAAATGTTTTGGGGCCCTAAATGAAATTGTCATGTTGCACCTTCCATGTGTTTTGGTGATTAAGGTGAGGAATTATCTGATGAGTTGAATGAAAGACATGTGGTTATCCTAAGGGAATCCTAATACTTTTCATAAGAAAATGCCTAGGTTAGATTTGTCAAATTTATAAGCTAATTACTTGTTCATTTCCTTTTACAAGTAATGAGAGAATTTCTAGGGGTTAGAAGGATATTGTGCCCTTCCCCATATCAAAAAAGATGATACAAAGTTAAAAAATTAGTTGAGAGTTCAAGATGACATCTAAGTTAGACACATGGTGAGTTTTTAGGGGTTTTCAAGTTTCAAGCCCTCTTTGAAGATTGCCTCACTTACCTTTTAGTGGGCAAGGTGAAAAAAAGTCTCCAAGGCTTAAACACCTAGATTTGTAAAGTAAAATAATGACACATGGTAGGTTCTCAAGGTTTTTCAAGTTTTGGGCCCTTTTTTAAGATTGCCTCACTTACCTTTTGGTGGGAAGGTGAAAAAAGTCCCCAAAGGCCCAAAAATCATTGAATTAAAATATTTGGTTATATGGATCCATGTGTTGTAAGGAGGATTACCTGACATAAAATAAAAAATTGCACCTTCTCTCTCCTCTTCTAAAAAAATCTCAAATGACTAAAATGGGTAGTTGGTAATTAGTTGTTATGCTTCAAAGCATTAATGGCAACCTTAATTTCAAAATGTAAAAGATTATAACTAAATAGTTCACCTTCTTTCACATTTACCTTTTGCATTTAGATCTTCTACTTGTGTCTTTGAGCTATTTGTGTGCCTTAGCTACATACAATAGGAAAGAGTGGTTATGATAAATTCTTCAAAAAAATTTAGCTTTAATTGGATGCAGCACTCTAGATTTTTAGTAAGTATTCTTCTAAATCCTTGTGTTATGTTCTTCAAATGGGGTTTGAAGGTATATCAAGGTTAGTTTGAGTGAAGAATTTTTTCAAATTTAAATTAGTTTACTAGAGAGTTAGGGAAAAATGGAAACATCTTCAACATTTATGAAGATAAACATTATCTCTATTTTGGATTGAATCAAATATACAAATTTTTAGGGGTTAGAATTTGTAGCCTTATTGAATGTGTTATAGTAACCTGACCCTCTTCTAGTAGTTTCTAATTTGGGCATGATTTATATCACCCCTAAAGCACCATTCCCTTTGGCTATGCCATACCCAAAATTAGTGATTCCATGTGCTTGAGTATATGAGCTTCATACTAGAACTATCATCCATGGTAGCCAATTAATTATTTTCTCTTTCAATCCATTAACCCTAAGCACCATGCTTGGGACTCCTCCCAATATTGAAAGTATCACACTCTCCCTATAGGAATTCCAAGAGTATGTAAACAAGAATGAAAAAATAATATGAGACATTATCAACTCCTGCTAGCTAGTTAAGAAAAGGCAAAAGGTCTCAAGAATGTCTGAGAGTCTCAAATTGGTAGAATTCAAGGAATTACCCCATTATGTGATTTTAATGGTATTAGGGGTCTATGGGATGCCCAATATAGATAAATTTGAGCCTTGGATGTTCATAATCTTAATCTATGTGTTGGAGTAATAGAAGAAGCTATACTAGGCCACCATTCGAAGTGATAACCTATATAAGTAGATGATGTAACTTTAGGCCACAATCCATTCAAACAAAATCATTCATAGGTACATTTTACATGTCCTCCTCCTTTATGTATGTCATGGTGCATAATCAGACATTCCAAGGGCTCACCAAGAATCTTAATGGGATGAGAATATATGAGATTTATCTAGAAATTAATCTGGATGGCTTCAAGAATAATCTATATAAAGTTTACAATTATTTATTTAATACTATGATGAGTGTTTTTTTCTCTAAAGATCCTTAATAAAATGTCCAATGTGGATCGATAAATAGTTGATAAGTTTGGTGCCTTATATATATAATTTAGAACATTCACTTATATCATAATAAGTGGCTACTCAAGGTCTCCACATAAGATACAAACATACCTATATCATAGAGTATTAGTGATGGAGTTGAGATGTCATATGGTACCCCCACATGAGATGATATCAAAAAAAAATATAAAAAATACCTACAAATTTCTAGTTGCGATTGGACACTATTCATTTCCTTCTATTACCAAAACAAAGGGATTGAAATAAGAGATGGGCCAGTATGTGATTGACAAGATGCCACCTAGGACAAACTATGATATCAGATGGTTGGTGAACATAACAACCATTGTGATTCTACATCAATCACATTATTAAGACATCTAGTTTGATTGCATTACTAAGGAGGACATCAAGAAGCTAGATTATATGAGGCTAACAGTGCATGAAGTCATTACTTACAATATTTATCCCTTCCCCAAGGACATGTAAAATGTTAAAGGGACATTTTATACACTATTTAATCAATCTAATATTCAAGCTCAACCCATTTCATAGGTAGGCCTCATAGCTAAGGAAAATGATTCCATTCCATAGAGAGCCATAACAATCATAAGAAGAACCTTCATGTGGTTGAAGGAACATGGGGTTGATCTTAGTGCTTATGATACCCCTACCCTCTAATATCTTAGGAAAATTTGGGAGTTAAATGGTTTCCTCTTAGACTACAGTGATATTCCATTACCTCCACCACTAGTAGCAAAGGGAAAAGGGAAGAGAAAGGTTGGTGATGTGAACTTCACCAGGATGATTGATGTAGATTCCATATACACATCATGGTCCAAGGAGGGATTGTCCTCAAAATTAATAAGTTTGGTTGAGAATCGAGATAAGATTACTACTGGGGGTTTTACATTAGCTAGTGACACCCTAATATTCATTGCATGAGAGGGAGCCCTAATGATACCATTCATCCTAGCAATAATCCTAGTAGTAAATCTAACTAATGTTCCACCTACTCCACTAGCACAATAGACAACCATTGTCCCTCCCTCAAATATTTATTCAAGGAAAAGAGGAGGTGAAGAAGAGGCATAACAACCCAATCAAAAAAGAGCCAAAAGGGTTCTATAGCCTCTAGTTGGGATTCCAAAGAAAAGAAAGGAGGTTATGTTCAAGGACATACTTTCTTAGGAACTCCCTATCAAAAGGAAAGGGAATTATCCCTCATATGCTTAGAGATTGAGTGATATGAATGAATAATAAGACTTGGATGAAGATAAGAACACTACTGAGGTGATGAATAAGTAGTGAACATTAACTACTTAGGTAAAAATTAGATAAAGGAGTCTAAGGGAAAGACCCCACACCCTAGTGAAGGTCCTGATGATTGGTTTATTTACATAATAGGGTCCCTCTGGAGTGAAAAGTAAGGGTAATGAGGAAGAATTTATAGCCTCAAATGATACTCTCTCTTTTGAAGATGTTGTATAGGTTAGATTTGAGGTGGACATGCAAGTTTAGGACCCTTAGGAAAGGGAATCAATCTCATCATATACAAATACATTTGTTGAAAATGTCATCACCCAACCACAAATCAAAGGTGATCAAGGTGAAGGTAAATAAATGAATAAATATGATGAAAGAACTAAGGTGGAACTAAGGCAAGATATCTAATTCACCACTGATTTAAAAAGTGGTGATTGAGAAAGAATGACTATAAGTAGATCTAAAGGTATCACAAATTGTCCCTTCCCCCACCAAAGGTGTCAAGTTTAGCATTAGAGGAGAAGGTAAGTACAAAGGAAGGTGGGGGAGCAAACCTACGAATGGGTACTCCTACCCATTTTTAATTAAAAAAGGAATTAGATCAATCAAATAAAGATGTTGAGGAGGGTACTTCAAGAAGTAATGCTTTAATTAAAGTACCTTGAGGTCTCCTTCCTTGCATCAAGATCCATCATCTAACCCATAATAAAGGTCTAGAGGCCATGATTGTTGAAGATTTGTCTAAAGGTAATAAGGAGGTCACCATAGCCACATCCATACATGAATCTCAAATAAATAATGAAGGTTAATCAGCTATGGAACCTTCAAATTAATTAGTAGGATAAGGGATCTCCATTAAAAATTTTCTCAAGGAATCTCACTAGTTTGGGCTAGATTTTGAAGTTTTGGAGCAGATAGAGCCAAACCAAGAAGGGGAACCTAAATAAAACAAAGGTGGTGAGGAGTTGGAAACTGATGAAGAGATCAAGTACTTTTTGTTGAGTCCATATCACATTCTTCTGGCACTTCCTACATCAAGTCCTTCAATGACACCACCTTTTACTATCTCACGACCTAAATCAATGTCCACACTACCTCAATGGGATTTTAGACTAGATCCCTTCTCTAGATCAAGGAACATGTCAAGGAAAAGAAGAACATCATGAGCAAGATCGGGGAGATTGATGTAGTGAAGATCACTCAAGCATACAAGGCTGAACCCCCCAAGAAGGCCAAGATACATTCTAGAACCACATTCACTGCTATAGTAGAAAATAATGTAGAGATAGCCATTCCCCCATATGATGTTTTGAATAAATATGCTCCCCTTGAGAGTTACACTATCTATATCTACATTTTAGGAGAACCATCAAGGAATGAGATGAAACAAATCTAACAAGTTTTGGCAAACATGGTGGCTCACCAAATAGAAAAAGACAAAGCCACCATGGAGGAGTTGAAGGCACAAAATCAGGCTATGATCTGGTACTGGCAAAAGATACTGAGTGAGCCCAAGGTAGTAATTCCAACTGCTAGTATTGCTTTAGAGCATCCTCTCTTCTCAATAGAGTCATTTGATTTTGTTCAAGTTGATGAAATAAAGTCTAGAGGAACAATGATATAAAAATGTTAAGAATATTTGCACACTAGGGTCAAGGAAATAATCCACTCAACATTGAAATGCTTGGATAATATAGTGGATAATAAAAAGAATTATGATGCCTAAATCCTTATTTATGAGGTAATAATTAAGAATTAGGAAAGAGTCTAGTATAAAATGGATGAGATCTTATATATGGGTACCAATATTTGATATTTAAAAAAATCATTACTCCAAATGATCACATGAGGCCTAGAAAGTGTCAACTTACAATCAAGCATCATTTGGTGATGCTCAAAGATGGCATCTTTGATTTGAAAGGAGAAGAGCAGTCCCACAAGACTATAACAAAATAGATAGATGTTTCACTAAGAAATATCATAAGTATTGATAATGAAAATGATTTATAACAAGAGGAAGTATGCACTACTCTAAAAACACTCATCAATGCACCATAACAGTCATATGATGTTGATAAAATAAATCAATTGCTGTCACTTGAGAAATATAATGACCAACTTAAGGGACTCATTGGATGAAAGTAAGCCATTATTTAGAAGATTACTACTTTTTTTTAGGAGTATCAAGTAAAATTCACATATCAATTAGGCCTAGACCATGAGAATCTCACCCCTATGATGGAATGATATACCAAGAATAAAAACAAGTTGGCAAAGTATTCCATCATCTAGGTTGACTCTAAAACATAACCAGATATTTCAATTTTTTTGAGCTAGCACCACTTCTTTCTTCCTTTCCCTCCCTTCTTCTTTTTTCTATTTTCCCACTTATAAATAATTATAATTGGCCTATTAGTGGCATATCCCTTTAAGTTAGTGTTTGTATAATCATGAGGATAAGAAAGGGATTTTTTTATCAATTATGCAAGAGGACAAAGGTTTTGTTTTATCCCTTGTGAGATATTCTTCCACATAGATAACTAGAAAATATTTTGCCAAGGTGGAGGATCAATATTGCCATCATCATAGGATCATGAGCATATTTGAGGAATTATTTTTTTTATAAAGTTTAATAGACTCCATGCCTGTGAAGGAATCTTCCAGCTAGAGCATCTTTAGGAATATGATAGGCTTAGCTCAATTGTATAAGTAAAGGGGGTCTTTCCATTTATAGAGGTCAGTAAATTTTTTGATTTAAGAGATATAGCCTTCAATAATTATCTCTGTGTGATCTTTTTGGTGCCAAATTATTTTTAGTTGTAAAATCATTGGCAAGATTTGAGAGCATTATACATGTCTCCCTAGTCACAATTTTTTTTTGCACAATATTAGTTTGTTATGTTTTTTAGAACACATTGTATTAATTTTATATTCAATTAATAAATGAAATGTGTTCATGGTTTCCATTATATTTATGTTGTTGAAGTATAGTGCTCTATTTTACATGATCAGTTGATTGGTAATCTAATGTATGTGTCTTTATGGTAGTCATTTATAGTGTATATCTAGATTATAAAATCCTTTCTACTTTGAAATTTGGGAATAGGGTATTGATAGTATTTTTAATAGTAGTCATGGGATAAAAAATTCAATTAGAAGGGATTCTTGAAGGATATCACTCATGCATTATTTCATCTCATTTTTTTATGATCTATAGTACATTTGCTAGTAAAGATGACATAACCATTTAGTTGAAACTATTTTCACTCATTTAATAACCTTCCACTTTAATTTTTATTAACTGATAATATTTTCCTACCCTATCTTACCTTACATATAACATGCCCTTCACATATTTAAAGTGTTATTTATTACAGATGTATAAATATTATATACATAGCATGTGTTTGCATCTTGTGCATTAAATATTAGCTTTACAATCTATCATTTAGTCATATGTTATTGAACATCATTAAGAATGAAAGGTGTAATCACATTCACATATATTTTTAGTATTTTTTGTTTGGCATAGAACATTTCTCATTCTATGTGACAACCCTTCCAAGGTGGATTGAACAATCTTGGTTGTGTTCTAGTCAAATTTGTGTTTCTTTTTACTAATAATATCCATGAAGATGGAATTTTAGAATATCTCCATGTGAATGAGCTAACCCTTAGGTCCTCTCACCCTGGTTCAGGTAGAGCCATAAGTAGTAAGAAACTAACCATACCCTTTGTAGGTGCCTCCCAATCAATTTCTCTATTCGATCCTTTCTTGATGTCAAACCCCTCCATGGATACAATGACATTATAGTGAGTTTTACATCTTTTCTTTCCATTTTATTCAAGTGTGTAAGGCCAAGTGAAAGAGGTGTAAAAATAGGAACCAAAATCCTTTTGGCATCTTGTTTGGGGAAAATATTGAATTCCTAAATCACTTGTGTTGCCGAGGACTTTTGTAGATGTCTATGAATATTTTGCCTTTTTATGTTATTTTTTATTACTACATTGATCCAAATATATTTTGTGCATCCAAAACCCACCAATGTCTTGGCACCATGACTCTACTATAGATGGTCACCCCTATGTTTTAACAATATTTACAACATTCTGGGAATTATATTTAGTACGTGAAAGTTTTTCATTTTATCAGTTGCTATCAATAGTTCTATTTGTTTTAGTCTAGAAGTTTTTTCTTCTAGTGGAAACTCTATTACTTTTAAAATTTAAAGGTTAGTGCCTATTATATGCACTCTTCTCTATCTTAAAGAGTTTTTATTTAGATCTACAAATATGGAGGGTACTAGGTCTTCCTTTCAAGAAGATCCATCAAAAGAGCCTATCCTTGAATTAAAAGGTCCATCCAAAAGGAAACAAGTGTGGAAGCCCATTATAGGCCAAAACTCAGGTAATCAAGAAAGACTTAAACAATTTGTCCCCCATTTCATTTACCCCCTTTTATCAAATATTCATTTGGTTGAAGGATATCAAAGTTCTTCATAGAAATATGACTTCCCTACTAGTTAAGCTCCTCCATGAAGAAGTCTTTCTCCTTCTATAAGGCCATTAAGGATTCATTATATTTCTCCTCTTTCAATTCCTTCTCATAGTATTAATTCATAGTTATCCCTTAGTTCATCTTCATCTTTAGATTCAAAAATTGGAGACCTTGATCTAAGAAAGAGGAGGTTTAATGTATGAAATGACAATGATGGAGAATATGATCAAGGTCTGGGTAATAGACATAGACCATTTGTGATCCCAAGGTTTGACCCATAACCTTTGATGGTATGCCTAGTTTCCCTAATGAATTTCCCATTAAAGTTATAAATACATTGCCTAAATTTCAAGGGAAAAATGATGTGTCTAGGGAATGCCATTTAAAAATATTTCTTAAATGTTATTGAAGACTATGACATTGATCTAGAAGATGTGTGCATAAATCTCTTTGTAAACACATGTGAAGAAGAGGCCTAGGAGTGGTTCAAATACCTTCCTAATGGATCCATAGAGACATGAAAATATATGATTGATGGATTTAAGATGAAATATGGTGATATCATCAATTACATATTATTGCTTATTGAATTTGAGATCATCAAGAAAAATCCTAACAAGTGTGTTAAGGATTTTAATTCTAGATTCAACAAGGTATTGAGAAGGTTACCAAAGGACATAGGACCTAGTGGTGTTACTTCTTTGATCAAGTATTGTGATGTATTTGACAAGAAGGAAGCCTATTATCTTAGAGACAAATCTCCCAAAAATCTAAATATGGCCTTTAATCTAGCTATCCAAATAGATAAAAAAATATCAAAGTTGTGGGTAAGCCTTTGAACAAGAGGGCTGATGTCAAACTAGTGAATCTTGAAAATCCTCAAGCATCTCATAAGAATGTAGAACTAGAGGAAAATGTGAAGAATCTACCTACTACTATGAAATAAATTTCTTACAAGTTGGCTAGAGTGAAAAAGGGTTTGTCTTAGGGTTCTTCTAACCATGATGATAAGAGGGATTACAAGAGAGAGTAATGAAATCACCCCAAGGACTAGGGTCAAGGTCATCCAAGTTTCTAAGGTAGGAGTAATAAAAAAGGAAAGGATATTGTGAGGGATGACAAACATGAGATAAACAAGAACTAGGGAAGTGGAAGGGAAGTATCATATCCTTTAGATATAAAGATTAATGCAGTTGACTTTGATATCAATTGGTGTGATAAGTTCTTCCTTTATCATCCTCCATGTAACACAACTGATAGTGATGATCAGAATGTTTTTTAAGGTATGAGTAATGACAAGGGAAAGTGGATTTTTCGGGATGAAAATCATGAGATAAACCATAATTTGGGAAGTGTAAGGGAAGTATCATATCCTTTAGCTACAAAGATCAATGCAATAGACTTTGATATCGACTGGTGTGATAAGTGCTTCCTTTAACATCCTCATCTTTTCTATATTGTTGAATTCTAAGAGATGGAAAATTACACCTTCCAAGGGGAATTTGTGGGTGATTTAACTATTCCTAATTGTGAAGGCACTCTAGCCTATGAGCATTTTAATTTCAAAATTATTGAACCGAATGTGATGGTTACCTCTTCATCATAGAGATGATGAACGTTATTACTGCTCAAGCATTCTAGAGATCTTATGAAAAGGTAGAGTCCCAACCCAATATTTCATCTACAAAATAAATATGATGTATGAATATGAATTGAATGTTCATGATTTTGAGTTTATAAGATCAATGATGAAATAAAAATATGGGGATTCACCTCCATCCACTGAGGACTGATAATTAATTATCTAGGTAGCAATTTCCCAAGAGGAGTATAATTTTAGAAGTAGAGATTAAAATTCTCCCCTAAATGATAAAGACTTTTCTAGTTATAAAGAAGAGACAAAAGAGAAAGAGACCAAAGGGAGTAAGGAGGTCCTAAATTCCACCAAGCCTAGTTTGGCACCTTATAATGCTAAGCCAAAAGGTACCTAGGCCAAGAATAGAACTCATTTGTTATCCATTATTCCCAATAAGGATGAAACCAAAAATCCTCCCCTAAAGAGTGAAGTTAAAAATGTTGGTTCTCTTACTTCTCTCCCCTTGACTCTTGAAGGGTGTATCCCAAACGAAAGTGTCACTAGTCTATCTAATAACACTCCATTTCCTAAATATAATATCTATAACATGGCCCTTGTTTTCAGTCAGCTAAAAGTCACAATGACATTTATGGAATTTCTCAGAATTTGAGACCATAAGAGAAGAGCCTTTTAGTATTTGGGATTTATTGAGAAAATTACTACCAATGAAATTATTAAACATGATCCTTCTCCCCCTTCTCCTGTGGAAAGTGAGAACACCTTAAAATCCCCTAAAAATCACATAGAGGTGTATTTAGAAATAAAATTGGTAGATATTTAGTTGGATGTTGACCCATTCTATACAACCATATTGATTAATGGTTTAATTGTCCATAACTACATGTTTAAGTCTAGTGCATCTTGTAACATTATGCCACTAGTTATACTAAATGAACTTTGTATAAAAATAACTACAACATATGGATGATGTCTCACCATGGATTCTAGAAAAGTACTTACTATTGGCATGGTTAAAGGATTGGTGGTCCAACTCTCATAATACCCCAGTAAATTCTTAAGTATGGATGTTATTGTTGTAGACTATCTACCAAAGTGGGGTATGTTGCTATCTAGAAAATCAGTTGCTAGTATTGGGTGTAGTGTTTAGATAGACTTGTCATATGCCACTATACCTTTGGATGGGAAGATGGTTCACTTGAATTAGAAGCCATAAATGCTTCATGTCCTAGAAGATCCTAAATATTAGTCTAATAAAGTGTTGTTTATGGATATAGACATTGAAAATTTTATGGGGAGTGTTGAGTATGAGGAATTACTTCCTAAATTTGGCAATATGGGCGAAGACTCCATCTAGACTATGTATTTTGATGGAGCATGATTAAGTATTGGGAATGGAGTAGGGGTTATTTTCTATGCCCCTAATGGCCAATCTTATAAATAATCCTTCTAATTGTCCTTTGAATGCATAAATAATATTTTAGAATATGAAGCACTCCTAATTGACCTTTGAATCATCTATGAATATGGAATCAAATTGTTAAGTTATGGAGCTAAAAGCTTCACTGATGCAAATGGAGGAGGATGCTGAGTTGTAGAGCAACTAACGTCGATCTGATCAGATAATGTCAGTAATCTTCAGTGTTCAAAGTAATTGATGTCGATTAGGGGTTGGCTGGCATCAATTAGACAAGAACTGATGTCGAAAGCCTATGTGTGCATGCGCTTCCAAAACTGGTCTAATTTTAGATGGACAGTCAGTTTGCATGTAAAATACTAATTTTAGTCTTGAGTCTACATTTCTAATTATTGTAATTAGGAAGTCTAATTATTGTTTACATGGGATCTATTTAAGAGACCCATGGGGCTGTATTGTAATCAAGGACAAAGAAGAGATCCTTCCAATTGTAAGATCAGGTTGATCTACAGGTTGTTGCAAGATCAGGGGAGATCTACATGGTATGTAAGATTAGCTGATTTGCAGGTTGTTGCAAGATCAGGGAGATCTACTTGGAGTACTTTAAGTACTTGGTATTGGTAGTATTGTTACTGATTGGTGGAGGGTACAACTCTATGTTTGAGTTGTGTTTGTAATTGGTTGGGTGAGAGAACTCCTTAGGGAGAATTATTGGTACACCCAAGAGGTGTGGGAAGAGTGTAATTTCTTCATTGTATTTCCTTTTAGAAGATTGTTAATTCAAGATTGTATTGTCTCTCATATTCTGTGTTATTTTTGAATTCTAGTTACATTTTACTTCTAGTTTAATTTTGTGTTTAGTTGCTTATACAAAGGTAACCAATTGTGCTCTTAATCCTAACAAGTGGTATCAGAGTTGTGTTTACTCTAGTTCCTATCAAGTGGTATCAGAGCCTGGTTCAGAGCAGGTTAGTGTTTGTTGATTACAGTCACTCTCAGGGATTTTTGATTGAGTGTGAGTAAATCAATGGTAGAAGAAAGTACACTAAGAATGGAGAAATTCAATGGCAAGAATATCAATTATGGAGGATGCAAATAGAAGATTATCTATATCAGAAAGATTTGTACTTACCATTGGGTGGGGTTGCATTCAAGTCCACAGATATGAAAGATGAAGAATGGAATGTTCTTAATCAGAAGGCTCTGGGATCTATAAGGTTGAGCCTGGCATCGTCTATGATTTCCAACTTATCACAGGCTAAGACAACGGTAGAGTTAATGGAATGTTTGGAAAATTTATATGAAAAACCCTTAGCTTTGAGTAAGGTATTTCTTATGAAGCAATTATTTAATTTGCAAATGCTGGAAGGTGGATCTGTACATCGTCATCTTAGTGATTTCCATGGTTTGGTAAACCAGTTAATTTCAGTCAATATATCTTTTGATGATGAAATTAAGGATCTCTTAATCTTATGCTCTTTACCTAAAAGTTGAGATAGTTTGGTAATGGCAGTTAGTAATATTGCGTCTGCTTCAAAAATCTTGAAAGTTGATGATGTTGTTAGTGTAATCTTGAATAAATAAATTCATAGGAAAAGCACAGGGGAATCATCAGGGAATGCTTTAAGTGTTGAAAGTAGGGGAAAGCAAAGAAAGAAGGTTAAGCAAGGGAAATCAAGGTCAAAGATAGGTAGGAGATCCAGATCCAGGTATGGTAATAAAATCTACTAGAATTATGGAAAGAAAGGGCATGTAAAGAAAGATTGTTGGTTGGTAGAAGATCAGCATGAAGGAAATGAAGAAGCAGATATTGTAGGTATTATTGCATAGGATGCTCTTGTATGTTCCTTGGATAAAGTGGAATTTTGGGTTTTATATTTTGGTGCCTCTTTCCATGCAACCCCAAATAGAGAATTTTTCCATGATTATGTCCAAGGAGACTTTGGAAAGATTTATTTATGGGATGGTAAGCCTTGTGTAATGGTTGGCAAAGGGAAAGTGCAGCTGAAATTACAGATGGGTAACACATGGGTTTTGAAGGAGGTCACACATGTCCCAGTCGTAAAGCGGAACTTGATTTCTATAGGAAAGTTGGGTGATGAGGGATGCATATTAACTCCCATAGTGGATTCTTGGAAAGTTTCCAAGGGTGTACTTATTTTAGCAAGAGGTAAGAAAGTAGGTACTCTTTATCTATCTACTTGTATTACTGATTCTCCTTCTGGTTTATCTATTTCAAATGTAGATGTGAAGATGTGGCTCTGTAGGCTTGGTAACATGCATAAGAAGGGGATGCATGTTCTTGAATCAAAAGGGAAGAGTTCAAATTTGGAAAGCATAGATTGAGATTTCTATAAGCAATAGAAGAAACTGAGGTTTTTTGAAACTGGGTCAACAAAGAAGGGAGATTTTTTGGAAGATCACAGTGGTATGCTACAAGAAAGGATCAGGTTTATTATAAGAAGAGGAAATCTGATGTTTTTTACAAGAATAGGAAAGCCTTGGTTTTCAAGGAGAAGATGATGGACAGAGATCAGCTCAAGGGCCTGAATAATTTTGAGTCGGGTAGTTTGGACAAGGTTATGATCCAAAGTGAGCTCACGGGTAAAAATTCATCACTCACAAGAAAACACAATTACCGATGTCAGTCAGGTGGAACCAATGTTGAATAGGCAGGTACTGATATTAGTCATGTGTAGACTAGAGTTAGTGGTGTTGGGCAGGTGGACACTGATGTTGGTCAGGGAACTGGCATCGGTGATCAGGTTGAATTGACATCGATCGGGTGTAGAACAGGGTTGACCAGAAAATAGATTTTGAGCAGACAACAAGCTATCATGGAGTCTCAAATGCCCATGTGGAGGACTAAAAGGGTAAGTAAGCCTCAAATTTGTTATTCCCCTTCTTTATACTACTTGTTTCTCACTGATGGTCAAGAACCAAGAAGTTTTAAAGAGGTAGAGCAAGTAGAATCAAGGAAATAGTGGGAGCATGGCATGAAGGAGGAAATTGATTCCTTGGGAAAGAACCAAATGGGAGATTTGGTAGAGTTACCAGCTAGAAAGAAAGCACTGAAAGATGAATGGATTCCTAGGTTAAATAAAGGAGAGAATGGACATGTGAGATAGAAGGCCAAGTTATATGGTCTTGAGTAGGCTGCAGGACAATGGTGTTTAAGGTTTGATAGGTGTATGACAAAACATGGCTTTAGTCAATGTCAATGTGACCATTGTGTTTACTTTACTAGGTTGGATAATATTAGCTACATTATCCTATTACTTTATGTGGTGTATATGCTTTTTGTAGGGTCACACATGCAGGAAATTGCTGAGCTAAAGGTAAAGTTAGTTTAGAGGTATGCCATGAAGGATTTAGAAGCAGTGAAATTCTTTGGCATGAGTATTTCTAGAGATAGGGAAAATCACCGGTTGATGTTGTCTCAAGATGATTATGTGAATAAGGTAGTGGAGAGGTTCAATATGTAGGATGCATAACCAATTAGCACACCTATGGATGGACAGTTCACAAAACAGTGTCCCAAATCACATGATGAGGTTGAGTACATGTGTACTAGACCTGAGATTACCCAAGTAGTGGGAGTTGTCAGCATGTTTGTGGCCAATTCAGAAAAGAATCACTAGAAAGTAGTTCAATGGATTCTCAAGTATTTGAGAGGGACTAGCAGTAGCTATACATGTTATGCAGGGTCAAGCACTTCTCTGCATCGGTATGTAGATTCGGATATGGTAGGTGACTTGGATGACTGGAGTAGCACCATAATGTTCACTATGGTGGTTGGTCTTCACGATTGAATTTGAAGAGGGATACAAGCCAAGAAATAAAATTAGATGATGTATAGTTACAGGTACAAGTGTAGTTATTTATCTCCAAATGGGAGATTATTTAGTTGTAGAGCTAAAAGCTTCACTAATGCAAATGGAGGAGGTTGTTGAGTTACAGAGCAACTAACATCGATCTAATCAACTGACATCAATCATCTTCAATTTTCATAGTGATCGACATTAGTTAGGGGTCAGATGGCATCGGTCAGACATGAATCGACGTCGGTAGCCTGTGCGTGCATGCATTTGCATGCACTTCTAAAACTGGTCTAATTTTAGATTGATAGTCAGTTTGCATGTAAAAGACTAATTTTAGTCTTGAGTCTATGTTTCTAATTATTGTAATTAGGAAGTCTAATTATCGTTTGCATGGGATCTATTTAAGAGACCCATGGGGCTATATTGTAATCAAGGACAAGGAAGAGATCCTTCTAATTGTAAGATCAGGTTGATCTATAGGTTGTTGCAAGATCAGGGGAGATCTACATGGTAAGTAAGATCAGTTGATTTAGAGGTTTCTGTAAGATCAGGGAGATCTACTTGGAGTACTTTGAGTACTTGGTACTGGCAGTATTTTTACTGACTGGTGGAGGGTACAACTCTGTGTTTGAGTTGTGTTTGTAATTAGTTGGGTGAGAGAAATCTTGAGGGAGAATTAATAGTATGCCCAAGAGGTCTGGGAAGAGTGTAATTCCTTCATTTTAATTCCTTCTAGAAGAGTGTTAATACAAGATTGTATTGTCTCTCATATTCTGTGCTATTTTTGAATTCTAGTTACATTTTTTTTTTGGTTTAATTCTGTGTTTAGTTGCTTATACAAAGGTAATCAATTGTGCTCTTAATCCTAACAAGTGGTATTAGAGCTGTGTTTGCTCTAGTTCCCATCACAAAAGGTTATTGGTTAAGGGATATTAAAAATTAGTGGTGATGTAGGTTTGATCTATCTATACCATAAAACAAAAGAGACTGAAGTAGTACTAGAATGTTGTATAAGATTGTTTAGAATGAATTGATGCTTTCAATATTGATTATCATGCTTGAGATCTTAATTAGGTGGAAGATATGCTTGCAAAGAGGGATGCTAAGTTTAAATTTAAACATAGAAATCCCTCTTATGAATATGAGGTAGAGGTGTTTGTAAGGTCTTTTGTCTTGAACAACATTTATCGTTTGTAAGTCTTTGATGACAATGATCAAATAAAAATGTTTTTGTGTTATATAGATGAGTTTGAAGGAACCATCATAAATTTGGACTCCATGGAACAGTTCTATGATTAAAAAGAAACCTTATATGGAAAATAAATTATCCATTTGAAGACTAACACTATCCCTATAGGTTTGGTCAGTCTTGAAACATCCTTTGACAGAGCCAACAAAGTCAAATCTAGAAATATTTATATATCAAAGGATGTAACTAAGATTAACATCAGGACTAAGGATAATCCAAAGAAGATATGGCTTGGCACTCACCTGAGTAAGAAAGAGAAGGAAACATTTATCAAGCTTTTGATTAAGTATAAAGACTATTTATCATGGTCATATTTAAATCTAAAGGCCTATAGAGAGGATTTATTCTAACATGCTATCCCCCTCTAGCCTAGTACAAAACCATTTCACCAAAAATATTAGCCTATTAATCCCATCTTAGCCACCAAGACGCAAGATGAATTGAAGAAATTAAGGGATGGTGGGATCATTTAACCCATCAGGTATTCATCATGGGTGGCTAATCTAGTCCCTTTGAGAAATAATAATGGAGACATCCAACTCTATGTTAATTTACAAAATTTAAATAAGGCTTCACTCAAGGATAAATATTCATTTCCCAATATGGACAACATGCTTCAAGATATTACTAGCTTTGATCTATTGTCAACTCTGGAGGGATTTTTTGGATATAACTAGGAAGTAGTAAAAGAGTCTAAAATGTCTAAGACTAATTTCACTATCCCATAGAGCACTTATGTATATATTTGAATGCCTTTTGGCTTGATGAATGTAGGTGCCACCTTCCAAAGATCAATATATGTAGCCTTCATCAGGTTAATCAATTAGTTCATCATAGTGTATTAAGATGATGTTACACTATACTCCAAAAAAAGAGATGACCATTTAGGGCACTTGGAATAGATGCATATCAAATGCATGTAGTTTGGAATTTCCCTTTATCCTAGGAATTTCCACTTTGGAGTATAGAAGGTAAAGCTACTTGGGAACATTATGTCTAAACATGGTGTAATGATATATCCTAAAAGGGTATAAGCCATTGATAAGGTGCCCATACCATAGACCAGGAAAGGTACTCAATCTTTCTTCAACCAGATTAATTTTGTTACAAGGTTCATCTCTAATTTTTTAGAGATTACTAGTCCCATTACTTCAATGTTAAAAAAGGATCAAAATATAAGGTGGGAGGAAAAGGCTACCAAATCATTCTGGGACATCAAAGCAGCTTTGAAAACTACCTCGATGGTTTCTAGTCCTGACTATAGAAAAATTTCTAGATCTTTCATTTACCTTAAAGTATACTATTACTATAGTGCTATTATAAAATAATGATGAAGGTCATGCTCATCCAATTTCATTTTTTAGCAAGGCATTATAAGGATCTAGGATAAAATATACCATAATGGAAAATAAGCCTTTGCTCTCTTAAAGGCTATCAAATAGTTCATATCTTACAATCTAAGTTCAAATATCATGGCCTATGTTCCTCACACTAGGGTGAAGGACATATTAACTTAGAATGAAACTACTAAAAAAAGATGCTAATGGGTCAATAATCTTTAAGAATATGATCTAAAGATACAAACTACTAAGTTGATTAGAGGAATGGGTCTCACCAAGCTTATGACTGAAGCCAACTTCTAGGCTATAGAGGTGAATAATATAAAAAGGGTTGTTGATAGACCTAAATCTAAGTATAGCCAATCTACATGGTACAAAGATATAGTTTATTATTTGAAGACTCTAAATTGTCCTCCCCACTTAGACAAAAATCAAAGGAGAACCTTAAAGTTAGTATCCCATAAGTATCTTCTATTACAAGATGATTTGGCTTAGAGGAGCCTAAATGGTGTCCTCTTGAGGTGCTTAGTGGAATATGAGATTTACAAACTAGTTACATAGTTCCATAGTGGTGTGTGGGGTGGTTACTTTGATCCTAAAGTCACTACACATAAGATTATAATGGTTAGTTATTGGTGGACCACTCTATTCAAAGATCTTGCTTATATGATAAGGAGATATAAAGAATGACAATGATTCTCTAAGAGAATGAAATAATCTAGATTGCTTTCCCTATAGCTATTTTCTATTGAGGGACCTTTCAGGAAGTGGAGAATGGACTTCATGGGTGAAATATTATATGATTTAAGTGTTGTTCATAAGTGAATCTTAGTATCCAATGATTACTTCATGAAATGGGTTGAATAAATCCCTACCATAAAATCAACCCACCAGGTAGTTATTGATTTCCTTTTAAATAATGTGATTTACCGATTTGGAGTGCCAGTTAAAATTGTATGTGATAATTCATTGTGCTTTAGAGAAGAAAAATTAGTTGCATTATGTGAAGAGTATGGGGTTGATATATTATATGCCTCTAATCATAATCCACAAGGAAATGGGTGGGCTGAGTCCAATAAAAAAAATTTATTGAAAATTATCAAAAGGACTTTGGATGCCAACAAAAAGAAAAGGGGTGAGCAATTGAATTTTTTTGTCTAGATTGATAGGTTGAATCCTAAGAGGTCTACTAGGAGAAGCCCCTTTGAGCTTGTTTATGGAGATCAAGCTATTTTAACCATTAATTTTTAGTTACCTACTTACCAATTCATATAATATATAGTTGAGGATGAAGAAGAAATAGATCACTATAAGGAAAGGATCAACTAGATTGTAGAGCTTGATGAATCTCATAGACAAGCTCATGAAAAACATTTAAATTTTAAGGAGATGCTCAAAAATATTTTTGACAAGAAGGTCACCCAAGATATTTTTAAATTGGTGATATATTCGTACTTTGGGATAGAAGACATGAAGATAAGGGAAAGAATGGTAAATTTGATTCCCTATGGATGGGTCCCTACACCATTGATTATCAAATAGGGAACTATACATTTTATCTCAGAGATATTGATGGGGAAATCTTGGAATTTATAATTAATGGTAGGCACCTCAAGCATTTTTTGGATTAATTGCATGATATCCTATGTAAATATGTACATGTTGTATAGTCACTTTGTGCTTTGTTGCCTTGTTTGGGGTTGTGTTTATATAGTTTATGTTTTCTCCTTTTCCTTCCCAGTTTTCTTTAGATGCCTTATTATAACTTTTTTCACCCATGGTGTGTTTTACTTACCTTTGTTTCAAATTATTTGATTCCATGTCCCAATGGATAGGTGTCTAATCTAGTGTTCTCTATGTACCCACTAGGGGTACACATCCCCGAGCAAGAGCCAATATTGGAGCCCATATCTACACCAAGTTATTTTTGCCCTTTTTAGTGTCAAAATATTTGGGAGGTTGAAAATATGTTGTGTTTAGATATATCTATGTTGGGTATTTTTTTGATTTTCCAAGTTTTGTGACATCATGTGTTAGTGCCCAAAGATTCATTAAAGAAAATAGACCCTGGTCTTTGAAAAGGCCTAAGTCCAACATGGCTTGAGTATCAATGTTTAAGTCATTAGTCCCAGTTTTGTCTCCATGTTTTTCTTTAGAAGGTCAAGTTCATAATTTTATTACTCCTTTGTCATGTATTTGCTTGGTGAAGGTGTTTTCACTTAGAATTTATTGGCCTTTTGCATAAACACAATGCCAAATATAAATAGGTCTTCAAGATTTTTCTCTTAGACAAAAAGAGCAAAAATTTATTCTCTCAAACATTTTGACTGCTACAAATGTTTTGAAAGATTTCCATACCTTGTATTTTTGATCTTAAGTATTTTTGGATGATTTATTTCAAACTTTTTTCCATGGTAAATATTTTGAAGGTTACTTTCCCTTTAGATGATTTACTTGCACAAAAATCTTGAAGGAATTTGTAGGGTCATTTTTCCCTTTCAAAATATCTAAAATAACATTTCCTTCAGGCATTTTTCCTTAGAAATATTATTGAAGGGCACTTTCAAAGGATCATTTTTCCTTTACAAAATGTTTGAATGATTATTTCCTTTGAGCATTATGCCCTTGAAAAATTCCCAAAGGGTGTCTCCCAAAAAGTCCAAGGGATGCTTTTTGAAGATGGAGGACATTTTGAATAGTTTAGAAGGAATTGTAAGGTTCAACCAAATTTTTCATGATAGGAATATTCACTTAAAGAAGATAGAAATGTATCTAAATATCATTACATACATTAACTTACTACCTTATGCTCAAAGAAGAAAATCTCTAGGGCCCTGAATGAAATTGCCTTGTTGCACCTTCAACATGTTTTGGTGACTAAGGTGAGGAATTATTAAATTAGCCAAATGAAAGACATGTGGTTATCCCAAAGGGTTCTTAAGACTCTATCTTGAGAAAATACCCAAGTTAGATTTGTTAAATTTACAAGGTAATGACTTATTCATTTCCTTTTACATGTAACAAGAGCATTTTTGGTGTTAGAAGGATATTTTACCCTTCCCCATTTCAATTAGGATGGTATAAATGTAGAAAATTAGTTGAGAGTCTTAAATAACATCTAAGTTAGACACATGGTGGGCTATCAGGGTTTTTCAAGTTTTGGGCCCTTTTTGGAGATTGCCTCACTTACCTTTTGGTGGGCAAGGTGCAAAAAAGATGTCGAGTTTTGAACACCTATATTTGTAAAGTAAAGTAATGACACATGGTAGCTTCTCATGGTTTTTCAAGTTTTGGGCCCTTTTTGAAGATTGCCTCACTTAATTTTTGTTTGGAAAGGTGAAAAAAGTCCCCAAAGGCCCAAAAAGCACCAAATTAAAATGTTTTCTTGTTTGGATCCATGTGTCACAAGGAGGATTGCTTGACACAAAATAAAAAATTACACCTCTCTCTTTTTCTAAAAGAAGCTCAAATGACTAAAAGGGGTAGTTGGTAATTAGTCATTATGCTTCAAAGCATTAATGACAACCCTAATTTCAAAATACAAAGGATTATAACTAAGGAATTTACCTTCATTCACATTTATGTTTCACATTCAAAGATTCTACTTGTGTCTTTAAGCTATTTGTGTGCCCTAGATACATGTAGTGCCAAAGAGAGGTTATGACAAATTCTTCAAATATTTTTATCTTTAATTGCATGCAGACCTCTAGATTTTTACTAAGTATTCTTCTAGATCCTTGTGTTGTCTTCTTCAAAATGGGGTTGATGGTATATCAAGGGTAGTATAGGTGAAGATTTTTTTTGAATTCAAAGTATTTTACTATAGAGTTAGGTAAAAATGGTAGCATTTTCAACATTTATGAATAGAAACACTGTCTCTATTTTGGATGGAATCAAAGATACAGATGTTTAGGGTTTAGTCTTTATAGCATTAATGAATGTCTTGTTTCAACCTAACCCTCTTCTATTAGTTTCAAATATAAGCATGAGTTATATTTCCCCTTTAGTGGTATTCCCCATGGATACCTCATACCAAGAATTAATGATTGCATGTGCTTGAGTATATCAACCTAATACTAGAACTATCATTGATGGTATCTAATCAGTTGTCTTCTCTTTCACTCCTTTAGCCCTTATCACCATGTTTTGGACTCCTCCCTAGCCTAAAATTATGACACTCTCCTTGAAGGAATGCCAAAAGTATGCAGACAAGAATGACAAAATAATATGGGACATTACCAACTCCTACTGGCTAGTCAAGAAAAGGCAAAAGGTCTCAAGAATGTATAAGAGTTTGAAACTAGTGAAAGTTAAGGAATTACCCTAGTATGTGATTTCTATTGCAGAAAGGGTTTATTAGATTCCCATTTTAGACAAATTTGAGCCTTAGATGTTCATAATCTTAAACTATGTCTTGGAATAATAGAAGAAGCTAGACTGGGCCACCATTCTAAGTGATAACCTACACAGGTAGATGATGCAACTTTAAACTATAATCCATTTAAATGAATCATTCATAGGTATATTTTACATGTCTTCCTACTTTATGTATAGCTTGGTGAATAATCAAACATTCCAAGGGCTTACCATGAATCCTAGTGGGATGACAATATATGAGATTTATCTATAAATTACTCTGGATGGCTTCAAGAATAATCTCTATAAAGTTTACAATTGATTCTTTAATATTATGATGAGTGTCTTCTGTCCTCTAAATAGGCTCAATATAATGTCTAAGGTGTCCAAATAAATAATTGATAAGTATGACACCTCATATATTAAATTCAAAACATTCACTTATATCAAAATAATGGCTACTCAGGGTCTCCACATAAGCTACCAAGATACATGGATGATAGATTAGTAGTGATGGAGTTGAGCTAGTAGATGGTTCCCCCACATGAGATGATAGTAGAAAAAAATAAACAATCCCTATAAATTTCTAGTTGAGATTTAACACTATTCATGTCCTTCTATTACCAAAGTAAAGGGATTAGAACAAGAGATGGGCCAATATTTGATTGAAAAGATGCCACCTAGGCCAAACTATGATATAAGATGGTTAGTGAACATACAAACTAGTGTGATTCTACATCAATCACATTATGCATACATATAGTCTGATTGTAATGCTAAGGAGGATGTTAGGAAGCTATATTATATGATGCTAATAATATAAGAATTCATTGATTATAATATTACTCCCATCTCCGAGGACATGGAGGATGATAAAAGGACATTGTCTATAGTGTATAATTAGTCTATTATTGAATCTCAACCCATCTCATAGGTAGACCTCACTACTAAGGAAAATGATTTCATTCCATATACAACCATAGCAATCATGAGAAGAAAATTTAGGTGGTTTAAGGAACATGGGGCTGATATTAGTCCTTATGATACCCCTACCCTCTAGGAGCTTAAGAAATTTTAGGATTTAAAGGGTTTCCTCCCAAATTATACTGGTATTCCCTTACCTCCACCACTAGTAGTAAAGGGTAAAGGGAAGAACAAGGTTGGTGATGTTGACTTCACCAAGTTAATTGATGTGGAGTCTATATATGCATCATGATCTAATATGAAATTATCCTTTTCAAAGTTAATAAGTCTAGCTAAGAATTGGGATAAAATTTCTACTAGGGGGTTACATTGGTCAGTGCCACCCTAATATCCACTACATTAGGCGGATCCCTACTGATACCTACCATCCCAATATCCATCCCAATGGTCAATCAAACTACTATTCCACCTTATCCACCAACATAATATCCAACCTTTATCCCTCCTCCAAATATGTATTCAAGGAATATATGAGGTAAAGAAGAGGTATAGCAGCCCAAGTGAGAAAGAGTCAAAAAGGCTTTATAGCCTCTAGTTGGGATTCCTTATAAAAGGAAAGAGGTTGTGTTTAAGGACCTATCTTTTAAGTAACTCCCAATGAAAAGGAAAGGGGATTAGTCCTCACATTCTCAAAGGTTGAGTGATATGAGTGAAGAAGAAGACTTTGATGAAGATAGGCCCATTACCAAGGTGATGAAGAAGCAGTGAACATTCACTCTTCCTCAAGTAAAAATTAGATAGAGGACTTTAAGTGAAAGACCCCAAACCCTAATGAAGGTCCTGGTGATTGGTTTATCTATAGAAGAGGGTCCCTCAAGAGTAAAATGTAAGGGTAATAAGGAATATTTTTTGGCCTCAAATGATCCTCTCTCTTTTGAATATGTTGTGTAGGTTGGATTTGAGGTGGATATGAAAGTTTAGGCCCCTCAAGAAAGAGAATAGAGCTCATTAGATAAAAATACATTTGTTGAAAATTTCATCACTCAAATACCAAGCTAAGGTGATCAAAGGTGAAGTTGAAAAAATGAATAAATCTAATGAGAGAATTTAGGTAGAGTCAAATCAAGATATTTAAGTCACCACTAATTTTGAAGTGGTGGTTGAGCAAGGACTACAAGTAGCTCTAGATGTTTCACATGTTGTCCCTTCCCCCCAAAGGTGTCAAGTTCAACACTAGAGGAGAGGGTAAGTATGGAGGAAGGTGGGGGATCAAACCAATGAATATGTACCCCTACCCATATGGAAATAAATAAGTAATTAGATCAATCAAACAAATATGCGTAAGAGGGTACTTTAGGGAGTGTTGCTTCAATTAAATTACCTTGAGGTCTCATTCCTCACATCAAGGTGCATGATCCAATCCATAATAAAGGTTTAGAGGCCATTATTGGTGAATATTTGTCTAAACTCAATAGGGATGTAATAATATCCTCATCAATATATTAAGCTAAAAATATAAACAAGGTGAAGTGGTTGTATAACCTTCCATTCAGTCAATAAGACAAGGGAGCTCCATTGAATCTTTACTCAACGAGTCTCACTAGTTTGGGCTAGATTTTAAAGTTTTGGAGTAGATATAGCCAAACCTGAAAGGGGATCCTAAAGTAAACAAAGGTGGTGAGGAGTTGGAAAGTGATGAAGATATCAAATATTTTGTGTTGAGTCCACAACCCATTCCTATTTCACTTCCTACATCAAGTAATTTGATGGCACCACCTTTTATTATCTCATAAACTACATTGATTTACTCTACATCAATGGGATTTTAGACTAGATCCCTTCTTTAGGTTGAGGAATAGGTTAAGGAAATGAAGGACATCATGAGAAATATTGAGGAGATTGATGTAGTGAAAATCACTCAAGCATATAAGGCCAAACCCCCTAAGAAGGCCAAGACACATTCCAAAACCACATTCACTGCTATAGGAGAAAGGAATGTAGAGATAGCCATTCCCCCATAGGATGATTTGAAGAAATATGCTCCCCTTGAGATTTACACTATTTATAGCTACAATCTAAAGGATCCATCAAGGATTGAAATAAAACACAACTCACAAGTTTTGGTGAGCTTGATGGCTCACTAAATGGATAAAGACAAATCAACCATGGAGGAGTTAAAGGCATAAAATTAGGTTATGATCTAGTACTTATAAAAAATACTGAGTGATCCCAAGGTAGTAACTCCAACTACTAGTATTTCTCTAGATTATCCTCTCTTCTCAAATAGAGTCATTTAATTTCATCTTAGTTGATGACTTGAAGTCCAGAGGAAGGGTAACTAAAAAATGGAAAGAATATTTATGTTCCAGAGTTGACAAAATAATCCACTCAACATTGAAATTCTTGGATAATATAGTGGGTAATAAAATGTATTATGATGCCAAAATTCTTATTTATCAGGTAGAAATTAGGAATTGGTAAGGAGTCTGGTATAAAATGGATGAGATCTTCAAGATGGTCACCAATACTTTGAAAGCTAAAAAGATCATTTCTCCAAATGATCACATGATGCCTATAGAGTTTCAAATATAAATCAATCATAGATTGGTGATACTCAAAGATGAAATCTTTGATTTGAAAGGAGAAGTTTAGTCCCTTAAGACTACAATAAAAAATATAGATGCTACACTAAGAAATATGGTAAGCCTTGATGATGCATATCATTTGGAGGAAGAGGTAGTATGCACTACTCTAAAAAACCTTATTGATGTGTCACAATATTCCTTTGATGTTGATAAAATAAATTAATTGGTGTCACTTGAGAAATCTTGTGACTAGTTTAAAGGACTCATTGGATGAAAAACATTTATGCTTCAAAATATTTCCACCTTGCCTGAGGAGTATCAAGTAAAATTCAAATATCAAGCAAGCCTAAACCATAGGAATCTCACCCCTATGTTGGAAGGATATAACAAGTATAAAAACAAGTTGGTGAAGGATTTTGTCATTCAGGTTGACTTTGGAACATAACTGGATGTTTTGATATTTCTGAGTTGGCACCCCTTATTTCTTCTTTTCCCTCCCTTTTTATTTTTTATTTTTTCTCACTAGAAAAACATTGTAATTGGAATTTTAGTGGCATATCCCTTTTATTTAATTTTTTTAAAATCATGAGGATAGGAAAGGGATGTTTTTATCTATTGTGTAAGAGTACAAAGGTTTTATTTTGTCCCTTGCAAGATATTCCTCCATGTAGATAACTATAAAATATTCTACCAAGGTGGAGGATAAATATTTTCATCATCATAAGATCATGAGCATATCCAAGGAATCATGTTTGTTACATTGTATAATAGAATCCAGGCCTATGAAGGAGTCTTCTAGCTAGAACATCTTTAGGAATATGCTAGGATTAACTCAATTATATAAGTAAAGGGGGTTTGTCCCTTTACAAAGGTGAGTCAAATTTTAGAGTCAATAGCTATAGCCTCAAATAATTCTCTTTGTGTGATCCTTCTAGTGAAAATTTGGTTTTAGTTGTAAAATTATTGGCAATCTTTGAGATCATTATATGTCTCCCTTTTTATAGATTTTTTTTTCACAATGTTAGTCTATTATGTTGTTTAGAACACATTGTATTCATTTTCTATTCAATTGATAAATGAAATCTATTCATGGTTTCTATTCTCTTTTTATTATTGAAGTATAATTCTCTATTTTACATGCTCATTTGATTGGTAATCTGATGTATTCATCTTTATGGTAGTCATTTAGAGTGTAAATCTAGATTTTAAAATCCTTTCTACTTTGAAATTTGGGAATATGGTGTTGATAACATTTTTAAGGGTAGTCGAGGCTCAAAAATTCAATTATAAGTGGTTCTTAAAGGATATCACTTGTGCATGATTTCATCTCATTTGTTTCTAATATATAGTACATTTACTGGTAAAGATGACTTAGCTATTTACTTGAATTTCTTTATTCTCATTCATTAACCCTTCACTTTCATTTTTATTAACTAGTAATATTATCCTACCCTATCTTACCCTACATATAACATGACCTTCATAAATCTAAATTTTTATTTACCTACCAATGTATAAATATTATATACTTAGCATGTGTTTGCATTTTGTGCATTAAATATTAACATTGAAATCTCTTGTTCAGTCATGTGTTATCGAACATCCTTAAGAATGAAAGTTGCAATCACATTAATATTTGTCTTTAGTATCTTATGTCTAGCATATAAAATTTGCTCATTCTATTTTATAACCCTTCTTAGGTGGATTGAGCAATCTTTGTTGTGTTCTAGTCAAATTTGTGCTTCTTTGTGCCAATAATCCCCATGGAGATTGAATTGTAAAATCTCTCAATGAAAACGAGATACCCCTTAGTTCTTCTCACCTTAGTTTACGTAGAGATAGAAGTAGCAAGGAACTAACCATACCATTTTTAGGTGCCACCCAATAATTTTTTCCATTCAATCCTTTCTTGATGTCAAACCCCTCCCTAGTTAAAATTACATTCTAATGATTTTTCCATCTTTGCTTTCCATTTTCTTCAAGTGTACAAGGCCAAGCAAAAGAGGTGTACAAATGGGAACCAACAAATTGGATATCACTAACCTGGATACTAATAAATAATGGAGTATCATCCATATAAATAAGTATTTCATTAGGAATCATTAAATTAATAAGAAATTTGAGTGAGAGAAAAGTATCTACTTTTTCATCAACATATATAGACATTTCTTCGCACTGCTGAAGAATACTATGCTTAGACCTAGATAAAGTGAATTTTATCCCCATAGGTTGAGTTTTGTGGATGATCATTTAGAATAAGAGTCACATTAAATTATTATGATGATGTGGAGAAGTCCTCATGCATTCCATGAAATGAACTTGAGATGTGAGATGAGATATTTTCATGATAGGATCCCATTCATCATATCCAATTATAAATGTATTATATAAATGTGCATAAGATTAGAGAAAGTCAATTTAAGGGAGAGAAGAAGTGAATTTGAGTTTCTTGTTATAGGGAGTAGTTAATTGAGATTTTGTTGATGTGGGTTAGCCAAGTGTGTCATATTAGGTTGAATTGGGAAATGTTGTTTTTTATTTTAAAGATTTTGATGTTATTGGTGGTGAAGAAAGAATAAAAGTAGATTAATTTGTGGTTTTCAACATGGTTGATTTTAATTTAGGATAAATTTATGATAAGTGAGGAAATTATTATATCAATAGAAATATATATTTATCACTTGATTGGACACATGTGGGATAATCAATGGATTAATTTGTGTTGTTATATTTATTGGAATCATTATCGTATGCTCAAGTTTAATGAAATGAGATGGATACATGTATTGAACATTGTAGATAGTTTAGAAATTATTATATTTTTAATGTGGATAAGGATAGATGTAAGATAATAATATCCTTATATTTTTCATATTGACAAAATTCTCATCCTTGATGAGAGAGTTAAGATCAACAAAAGTTTTAACAATGTTGGAAGTGGGAGATTGAGTAGTAACCAATTGATGATTAAGAATGGGATCCTTTCAAATAGTGAGATGAGTGTTATCTTGATTAAGGTCATATTTATTAAGTTTGGTTTCACTAGCCTTAGTGTAATCACCTAAAAGTGGTATTGGAGTGCTAAGAGTGCTACTTGAGATAACCTCTTCATAGCTTAGTCCTAGAGCCTATTATCACACTTTTACAACCTTTTTGTAAGCCACAGGAATCCCTAGTAATCTAAACATAGTCTCAGACCCTCATTTCTATATCTTGTCCTTTCATTCCTAGCATCCTGCTAGTTGGACATTAATACCACATTAAGGACACTAGAGACATGTGGCATTAGTGTCCCCAAAATTACACTAATGTCCTTTGCCTTAACTTTCTTGAATGAATATATTTTTAAAATTAAGACCATCTTATGGTCAGCCTAAGCATATTTTATTATCCACATAAGCTAAATAACACAATAAATACATGAATTTTGGAGATCTATCCACTAGATGGAAGTTAGATGCAAAAATACATATTGAAACACAAAACAAGTTGAGAAAAATCAAGCTTATTAATCCATATTTTGCCATAATTTTGCATACTACTTTCTATAACTACCCTAACCCTAGATTTTATAGATTTCTAATCTCAAGTGCACTTGTGGAATTCAAGACCACTATCATTATATCTTTGTTTCGACTTACACTAATACCTAGGTGGGGAGAACTACATTGGGCTTGATTCCTCCTTGAAGTATTGGTATTTATGCAACTCTCTTCATAACTAGGTGTTGAGGATGTCCAACCTATCCTACTAATGAAAACACTTTATAACTCATGCCTTTTTTGTAAGGAGGATTAGGTTTTTCATCACAAACATGCTATTATAGGCATAATATAAAGTTTTAGACTTTGTGCACATAGGAACAAAACCTAAAAACACAAGTGCATGTGCACCCAAAATTTAGGAGTAGTCTTACACTGAGGAAACTTGTGCCATTTTTAGGACACTAGATCCCCATGGTACTACTATAAAATTTTAGTTATACTATCTAGGAGAGGATATGACATAAGAATCTGGTAGATGATACCTAGACCTATTTGTACCTTGATTTTTAACACTCAGACCTTCCATATCTGGTATTTTATATATAAGTATTTATTTTCACATTTTTATTACTAATTTTAGAAATTTAAATAAATTCAAAATATGTAACAAATTAGTGATTATTCATTGCATATTTTTTTCTCTAATTTAGACTACTCATCCCTATAATCAAACATAAGATTTACATAGATAAACCTTAAAAGGTTAAAACATTTGGTGAACCTGACTTACTTTGAATATTGCTTAAAACTCTATTTATTCATATGGTTTATCTTCTCCCAATTTTTGTGCATTAAATCAATGTTCGAAACTCTCATTTTTTTTATTTTTTGGCATAACCTAGATCATTTAATTAATCCCACTTTAGGGTTTCATTTATTAAATATAATTTAACTTTTTACAAAACAACCTTGATTTAAAACCTTAACCCTAGAGTTTACATTTCCATAACGTAGATATTATATCCCTATATCTTCTCATTTTCTTAATCATAGTCATAATGATAGCAAAAATTAATCACTTTTTGTTACAGAGTTTAATAATTTCATTTGCATGCTTATTTTATTTAATTCAAAACAAACTCAAAAATTACATAGATACATGTATACATGTTGATTCATATTACTTAAAATGTCTCTTATGTTTCATTATTTATTTCACATTATATTTTTGTCTTATGTTAAATGAAATTAAGACATTGATATTTAATCACATAGATAAATTATTATGTCAAATAATAATTATACTACCTATAATCAACAAATCTCCCTTAGATGCATTTTGCTCTTTACTCCATTTTCATTCCTCCCCTATCATTCCTAGACTTAACATCAATGGTATCACTTATCCCTCCTCCTCAATCATGAACATCTATCCACATGTTAGCCTCTACTATTTAGCTATATGCTCTTAGTAGACCCTATGGTTTAGGTCATGATATCCTCATGTGGTCATGAAATTTGTTAGGTTTGAAACACCCATAGATATAAGTTTATTGATCAGAGTAGTAATATTTAAAGTATAATTTCCATTTTGTATATTTTACAACATTCTGACACATACAAATATATTTTATATGTGACACTCTATGATATTCAAGTACCTCAAATATCCAAGCCCATCTATATTGCTTCAATAATTAATACTATGAAATGGATAAAAGAACATGTTTATTTTGAGAGGGATGATCTCCCACATTAGCACATCATATATTTACATATAATTCTCTACATTTCTTTATGAATTAATGAGGTAAGTTTTAAATGAGTTCTAGTTGATAATGGATCAGGATTGAATATTTGAAACATCTCTTTTCTATGATGTCTTAATATAGATGATATGGATTTGGATCCTGCTGATATGAACATCCAAGGGTTTGATATTATTACACACAAATTATTAATTCAATTCACATTAAAACTTACAATGAGGCCTATAACACATCTAATACATGCCAAGTTATGCCTAATGATCTTAATTATAATCTCTTGCTTGGGAGACCATGGATTAACATTGTGTACATAGTTCCATCCACTTTACATGCTTGTTTAAAATTCATCTATATAGGTCATATATATACATATCATATGGATAAATAACCATTCAAGTACTATAAATATACATTACCTTAACTTAATTATATTCCTTACATGTATTTTGACACAACACCACTCTAGTATAAAATAAAAAGTATGCATACAACTCCCCCAATGTATCCCAACATAGAGGATAATAATTTTTATTTCACCATTTACATTTTTTATATTTACAAAAGATTGGATACATAAAATAGAGTCTTGGTAAAGAGCATGGAATCCATAATCCCATTGAAGTATATGATCAATAGGGCAAACAAGGAATTGGATATATAAATAATACATATAATGGTATATCCTCTCATCAGCTTCTCAACATATCACATTTTGTCCACTTATTCCATGGTTAAATGATACAATAAACCATGCTTATACACTCTCAGTTGTTTACCCAAATCTTATCAATGATACAGTTCCTCTAGATCTACCCATTCTTGATGAGTTCACTAATAATGAGGCTATCGTAGAATTTATAGTAGTATATGAGGATATCCATTATTTTTATCATAAGAATATGTTTCCTCATTCCATAAGTACACATGCATACTTTGGTGAGAGTTCAAATTACTTGGATGATATTTTACCTGGCATAGATGATACCATCCCTACAACACTATACACTTTAGTTTGATCGACATTACTTAATGAAGAAATAGTCAATTTCAATTGTGGAATTGAAAATGGTCCTTGTATCATGTTATTATCTATCTCCTTACACAATTATAAAACATGGATATTCATCATAGTTTAAGAGATTTTATTGAAGCATTTACTTGGGATTATTCTAATATCCTTGGTAGTGATCCCTCAATCACATTACATAGAATTAGACTATATCTCAATGCCAAGCTAATTAAAAATATGATTTAGAAAATGCATCATAAAGTTTCTCTTCTTATTAAGGATGAGATCCAATGATTGTTAGATGTTGGTTTCATTC
The DNA here is from genome assembly GCA_037957365.1 of Torreya grandis. NCBI lineage: Eukaryota > Viridiplantae > Streptophyta > Pinopsida > Cupressales > Taxaceae > Torreya > Torreya grandis. The sequence goes on from JARHVA010011170.1 coordinate 42,300, forward strand.
AACTATTTGCTCATCTAAAATGGGTTGCTAACATTATTCTTGTTGTAAAGTGTAATGGCGAAATTTGATGTTATTGTGAATCTAGAGAACCTATAATAACCGAGTCCAAAATAGGGAATTTGAACTCACTTACTTGGTTTTAAAAGAAAATCTCAAAAATATCAATGTAAAAGAAGATAAAAAAAGAAATTTTAAATGAAATTAGTTTAGACCATACATCATCATAGAAAATATTACCCCAAAATTATATCATCTAGCTTCATTTGATGGAAAGGTAATAAAAAAATGACTAAACATCATGCATCTAAGGATATTTTACATATAAACAATACACTATTCATTTTCATTTTCTTGTACATAGCTTATATACAAAAAATGCAAAAGCAATATATCATGCCAAAACAAAAAAACATTAAAACATTACTCAAAAATACCAAAATTTAAAGAATATACACATTACTATGTTTACATTTATTATATTTTCCATATACAACATATGCTAGCTATCTTAGTATAGTTAGTTTATCATACTACATGATTCACTTGTTCTTGTTGAGTGCATGCAAATTTCTTATAGGACTCAGGTCCACTACACTGATATAAACTTGTTATCATCCATCCACTAGGGGAATATACAATGATTCATGGTTATTCATTTGGCATATTTTCCCACCTAGAGGAATCCTATACATAGTTTCTATTACCAAGATCTATCCTTACATTTTATAGATTCTAGTTTTAGAATTTTAATATCTTGATATTGATCATTAATACTCATGCAAAAAAAATTATATAGAATATCACTATTTTAGACTCGACATATATGTTAGAGTATCATACTCATGCTTGTTAAGCTCTATGTATTTGTGTTTACCTAGTTTTGTCTTATGTGGGGTTTAGTCCCACATTGACTAGTTTAACTTATATTCTATCTTACCTTGCCTATATAATAAAGTGTTATACATTGTAATATACATTTTTTATATCCTTCTTTATAATTTTTCATGATTTTATAATACTTTGCATATCTCATTGTGTGTTAACAATTGATCTTGTTTTGTCAATAGGTTTCTTCTGAGTATATGCAAAAGCATCAATTGATATGGTAATGAGCCATTGGAGAGATCTTAGTTGAATAGTTTTGATAACTCTTTTGTGTTAATAAAATGCATATCCAATAGACATTACTCAACCTACTTCATTATATTTTTTTATCCTCATGATGTGATTTGGATCTGAGTTGGTTGGAATCTATTATTTTGATTTTATTTGGTATTTGGTTATAGATCTGATGTTTTGATTGATTTATATGGATAATTAAGGTTTTTTATAGATCTAGTTTAATGTCATACCATTAAAGTAAAGAGGATACTTCTATGTTTTTTATTGTTATGAGTTAAAAACTCTCATACTTGGAGTCCTTGTATTGAATATTTGACCTTGGTATTATCTTTTTTAGATTTGGTCTTGGCTTATTGCATTGAGACCAATAAGGTAGTGGATTTTTATTTTACATTGGCTATAATATGATCTATGCATTACTTTGATCTAACATGGACAAGCATCGTGATCCATTTTGATATAACTACATATCTAGTTTCACATTGAGAAAATTGGTTGTGGTTTGATTCTAGATTTGTTTACACTAGATATTTACATCAAAGAATAGTTTGTGGCTTAAAACTCATCTCATAATATATTTAATAAACCCATTGCACATTATTTTTGCATTTGGTATCATTCTACCATCAACATTCTTTGAGATCCTCGATCTTCCCTCTACTAGATAGTGATTTGGTTTGGATCTGATAGATCTTGGTGTTTTAGTCCTCTCCTTGTCAATATAGTGACTACAGTAGACATTCTACAGATGCTTCACAACAAATCTCATGATTTAAAAATTTGCATATCACCTATGGAATCTTGTCACTGTATTGACCAATTCAAGATGAGTGAGTCACTAGAGTTTATTAATTGGGTTGAGATCTTTTTATTGTGTTTGATACTGCTTAATGTGGGGGATGCTTGTTGAATTTGGGGCCTCCTTTTGGCATCCTGACTACATATTGTATCTTCTAGGGCTCACTACTACGCTCTGCCTTGAAATATTATTAGATGAAGAGACTACAAGAATTTTGGTTATTATTACTCTCTAACATATTATAAGAGTGGCCCATGGTATTTTTTGAGGTTAATGATGATTCCATGGAGTTTGAGATTAATAATATTTAGATGTAAAATAAGGCCTTGGAGTCTAATAACAAACATTTGCAACAACCACTCTCTATAATTCTATCATTGCAATGTTGGGCATGGTGTTGACTATAGCAGAGTGAGATGTAATATACTAAGGTAGTAGGATATGGTGACTCATTACCACTTTTTTCATTGTCATCTTCCTCTACTTTGACCATAATGGTAGCAAATATCTATTCTTTCAAACCTGCATGGAGGCATTTTTTCCTTTCTCTTTGAAAATTTGTGTTTAACCTAAGATTTTACCCAAATCATGCTTGTTTTATTATTTTTAAAATAGCTTAATTTTTTAATTTTTCCCTCAAGTGTAATTTTATTCATTAAGATTCACATAGGGGTGCATAGGCACAGTGGTTAAGTCTTTGAATTTGTATTTGAGAGGTCTCTAGTTTAATACTACTCACCTCTAACTAGTGACGAATTTTTTAATTCAAAATGCTTTTTTTGTTGTTAATTACCCTCAAAACATTATGTATGCATAAAATTCATATGGAGGAGTGGACAAGTTGATTAAAGAATTAGAATTATATTGAGGAGGTCTATCATTTAGTGTTGATTCCAATGGGTAGTTACACAACATGCTTTGTGTTTAAATTTGTCAAGCATTTAAACCTTGAGTGAATTTTTTTATTAAATAGGCCTTTATCATGGGAATTTAATTATTTAATAACATTTTATTGATAGATCTAAATTGAGTAACATGCTTTTCAAAAGTTCATGTTTTTTTAATTTCCTAGTATTGGTCCTATCAATATTGTAAACTAAACTAAAATATAAAGTAGGGTCTGTACACATTGGTTGTGTTTTCTTGTACTTTATTATTTGTGGTGAATTTTTAATGGTGACGCAATTTTTCTATGTTTTGAAAATTTATTGATGAATAATCCTTGTTTTTTATGTACCTTATATATTTCATGTCTCAAAAATTGGAGGGTGAGGTCCATTCTAGTTGGAGGTCAGACCCCCTCATAAGAAACACAAACTTCCTTCTTACTTATTCTCGGTTGCATTATCATCATCTATTGCACTCATGGCTGCATTTTTGGCTAAGTCCAAAGTCCTATTCTTGAGTTTACATTATCACTACTACGGGGTTTTATATGTTATGGTCCATACATTTACTTTGTGCACACATCTCAAATGCATTTTTGACTAAGCTTGACATGCGTTTGCATTTATTTTTCACATTTTCATTTTTGGTTGTTGATTATTTTTATGGTGTGTTTTCATACCTCATGGATATTTTTTCCATTTTACATACTCTTCTATCAACCCATGACATGCATTTGTATATTGACACATTGGTAGTAATTTCAAGTCTCCTCGAGGCCCCTTTCTTGGTCCCTAACCTTATTTTTGGAGACTCATTTATGCCCCTTGTTTTTTGAGTATCTCTCTTGACTATTTATTTGTTAGGTAGATAGTATCCTCATTTGGAGATATTATAGTGAATCACAGTGTCTTCCTTATCTCCATCTAGTGTTTTTTGTGTATGGGTTATATTTTACTCACACTAATTTATAAAGTGCCATGGGGGATTTATTGATTCAACCTTGTCTACCCTCATGCATTTGTGAGCTTTATTTTGGGCACCTTTTCACTTTGTCAGTTATTTTTATTTTCCATCTCCACCATGGGCCACCATCTTTGAGAGAATTATCTATATTTTCAACACCTTTTATTGATAGTTGATAGTCTCCTTATATAGAGATATTCTGGTGTATATAGTGTCAACTTATTTGGTGTTTGAGTAGTGGATTTAGACCACTCATGTAGACATTTTTAATCCATTCTATCAATTTATAAGTATGGAGGTGTGATGTATGTTCTTATTTCTTAGTGTTGAACATTCCTTGCACATGCTATACTTTTTTGTACTTTCATCACCACTAACAATCTTATTGATTGAAGCTATTTTGGTGAAACTTAGTGTCAGTTATTCTTATGACTGAGTAGTGTATTCATACCACTCATGTAGATTGATTTCCTTCATGAATTTAAAGTACTTGGAGAGTAAACTTATTTAGCATCATCTTTGGGGGGATTTTCTCTAGCTCTCTATTCTTATTTTCTCTCTTTCTCTTCACTTTATGAGAGTTATGTATTTGGAAATTTTAAATGTTTTTGGATTTCTCATATATATATAGGTATCTTATTCAATAACTTTGTTTTCTATAACCCATATGAGGATGGTTACTTGACTCCATGGCCTTCTTGGTGATTCTTACAGTGACACTAGTGTGGCATCCCCACTAGTCTTTGTGCTTACTTCATTTTAGAGGGTGTTTTAGTGATGCTTTCTCAAGTTCATCATTCTACCTACTATTTTGAAGTACAATGTTTGTGTTTTATGATCCTCATAGTCAACACTATTCCTACTTTGACTTAGTAGTTACAACACTTGATATCCATGTATTCCAACATGATGGATTGGCATCCATAAGGACACATGAATTCACACTACATCCACTATTTTTATCCCCTAGATTCATTTAAGGGGGGTGGTTAAACTATAGTACTCATTATTTATAGGCTCTAGGTATTTGTTTTTACCTAGTTTTATCTAATGTGGGGTTTAGTCCCACATTGGCTAGTTTAGCTTATATTCTATTTTGCCTTGTCTATATAAGCAAGTGTTATACATTATAACATAAATAATTTTTCTTCTTCTTTATGATTTTACATGATTTTTTAATACTTTAAATATCTCATTTTGTGTTAACAATAGATCTTGTTTTGTCAATTGGTTTCTATTGACTATATGTTGAAGCATCAATGGCTATGGTAATGAGCCATTAGCGAGATTTTGGCTAAAGAGATTTGATAACTCTTTCAATATATACATACTTGATGCCATATATTTGTAATAAATTCATGCATGATTTCATTTCTAAATTTATTATTTTAGACTTGATTCTATTGTATGTCTTCTTCTATTTGAGGGAATTTAAATATGCCATTAATCTTTGGCTCTATGCTAGTTCTATTCATGTATACCTTAGGCATGTCCCCATGTACCTTGTATGTGATTTATTGATTGTATATGTGAACATTTTAACATGTAATTCTATGTGGATCTAAGCCAACTTGATTGTTTCTTTCATATGTGGATATTTGAACATGTCCTTGTATGTCTTCTTTTCTCAGATTTAGTGACATGTGCCCATCTCCCTTATATTATGGACCCTTAGCCTATTTTTTTTGCCTCATGTGTTTTTTATGTATGGTTTATTTTATGAATCATATCCATGAAATTTGTATTTTATTTTTACACACACTAGTTCTTGATGCCTTGAGGGACATCATGCATCTACCCTTCCTACTTTGGTGTTTTTATGGACATCATGCCTCATACCCTAGGTAGCTACTTAGATCTATTGCTATACACATTGATTACATATATCTTGACACCCTTGTGAAATTATAGACACAAAATATATCTTAAATCACATTCTTATTCTTAGATTTTATTACATTTTGATGTTAGGTTTGCACATTATATTAGAGTATCATGTAGTTATCATATATGCTCTGACTAAAAAATTTTGTAGAGTTATTTATTTTGAGGATAGTTTTTTCACAGGTTTAGAAAAATCCCTAATAATAGGGGGAATTCACATGGGTTTTCAAAGAGATTAGGATCCTACATTTCATTCATAAAACATTTTTTAGCATAGAGGCTAAATTTTGGAAAATCAAAAAAGCAAAAACATTGGAAAAAATAGGGAATCAAAAATTAGTATAGTGACTCAAATATCAACCTAAATAGACATTATCACCCAAATAGGGACACTATCACCACATGGTGATACTATATCGGATTTAGTGCTCTTGCTTAGTATCCCTAGTTTTAGGATAATTTAGATTAGTCAAAATAATACACTAGGTAAAATACAAGTTTGAAAAAATATAGCTAAAAGTTTAATAATTATGCTCAGATTTTTCTAAGATTTATACTAATTTAGCTAATATTTATATCAATTTCTTATATTGAGTGCATCATGCATGTCATTATCATCCCCACATTTAGTTCACATACTCAAATATAGTTATTACAACTCAATCTAGTATCTGTATACTTAGATATCAAATTAGGGGCATGTACACAACATATTATATCCATATGCTCAGTTACACATAGGTTGATCAAATGGAATAGAAAAATACATGTCATTATCTATGATATATAAAATTGACATCATATTCCATGTTTTCACTAGTTTCATGCCTTGCTACATTTATAGTTTTTGGCATTTCCAAGTGGCCCAGAGTCACCTAATGTACTCAAGTGGCCATGGAGATGACCTACATAGTTAGATATACCTAGTTATATGTTTCCATCACCTTATATAGTTTATTTTTAGATTCATATACTACACATAGGTGGGAAATGATAGATTCATATCCTACTTGATTTCTTGAGTCACCCATATGAGAGGGTTAGACACACTATCGGTCTAATCCAATCTATTCATAGGTCATGATCCATTGAGTATGGGTGGGAAATGATGGAGTCAAAACTAAATTGAGTTATTGATCCACCCACATATGAGGATTGAGAAATATATCAGCTTAATCTAATATATTAAATGTTTGATCACTATATACACACACACATAGGTTGTCACCTAGTTCAGGCATTGGTTCACATACCTAATGAGGTGTATTATTTCCTTTCCTCTTTCCCATATATTTACTTAGTTTTACTCAGTTACTTATTCATTCAACCTAATATTTTATTTTTGATATATCTTAAGTAAGGATTAATTTATGCACTTTTCATTTATAGGACATGCTTTAAACCATGCTTCATATATACATACCTAAAATCACATATTCAGAATTAATTCATGAGTTTCACTTCCTAGGTAAGTTTGGGTATGCTTCTTTTTCCTTTTTACTGGTCATTTCACTTTGAGACATTTATATAATAAGGTGTGGAGGGGGGTAATGTAATCACCTAAAAGTGTTATTTTATTTATAAGAGTGATACTTGATAACCTATTCCTAGATTACATCTAGAGCATATTATCACACTTTTCAAACCTTTATGCATACCATAGGTAACCCTAGCTAGCTAAAACATAGTCTCAGACCCTCATTTCTAGATATTGTCCCTTTGTGTCTAATAACCTACCATCTATAAATTAGCACCACATTAAAGACACTACATCCATGTGGCAATAGTGTCCCCAAAATGGTGTTAATGTCCTTTGTGCTAACTTTCATGAATCAATATATTTTCAAAATCAAAATCCTCCTGAGGTCAACCTAAGCATCTTTTATTATTTGCACAAGCTACATAATAGTAAAAATACATAAATTTTAGACCTCTATCCACTAGATGGAAATTAGATGCAAAAAAACCTATTCAAACATGAAAGAAGTTGAGAAAAATCATGGTTATTAATCCTTATTATAAACTAATTCTACATACTACCATCTATAAATACTCTAAGCCTAGATTTTCTAAATTTCCAATTTCAAACACACTCAAGTCATTCAATACCAACATCATTATATCATCACTTCCACTTACACCAACACTTAGGTGGGGAGAGATACATTAGGATTGATCCCTCATCAGAGTATTTATATGTAGGAAAATTTATTGATAGTGGGGTGTTGAGTATGTCTAACCTATCTTACTAATGAACATATTTTTTAGCTCATGTATTAATTATAAGGAGGATTAGGTTTTACATCATACATTAGATATCATAAGCAAAATACATATTTTTAGACTTCATGCATGTAGGAATAAAATCTAGAATCATAGGCATAAGTCTACCCAAAATTTAGGAGAAGTCCTATACATAAGACATTAGTTACATTTTCAAGACACTAGTGTGACATGGAATTGTTGTCCAAGTGTGGTGCTACTATCCAGAAGAAAATATGACACAAGTATCTAATTGATGATACTTAGACTTATTCATACCTCTATTTTTAACACTTATATATTTTGTATCAAGTGTTTTCCAAATTCGTCTCTATTTGCACATAGTTATTACTATTTTTAGAAAGTTAAAGTAAGTCAAAATATTTAATAAATTAGTGGTTATTCATTGCATATTATTTCACTAATTTATACTACTTATCCCTTTGATCAAACATATTATTTACATGGCTAAATGATAAAAGGTTAAAACACTTAGCTTCTACTTCATAAGCTTATTTTCACTCATAAAAAAATATTTTGTAATCAAAATTAGGGTTAATCAAATACTCAATATCAAAGTTTCTAAGTTGTCAAAAAGTCTCATGATAATTATATAACCTTCCATGATGACAAAATACTTGTTTGGATAATACTAATGTTTGGTAGTGAAATTAGGGTCAAGATCTTGTGGTGAAGGCCTAGGAGGATGATTTTTAATTATAATTTGGATTGTGGTTTATGAGAATATACATTATTCATATGGGAAGATGTATAACTATGTTGTAAAGGATTGTTGAAAGTGGTTGTGAAAGAGTAGCATCATTTGAACCACTTAGGAGGATAACATGAATAGTGTGTATGGAATCATAGCTATCCATAACAACATTGTGGGTAGCATGTCATTTCTTAAATTTCATAATAATTAGATTTTCAATGAGAGGGTGGGAGTGCTAAATTTTTCTTATGATAAAATATTGACATTTTGGTTAGTCTAGGTATTTTTACAAATATTTTAGAGAGAGATTTATAACATTATATTACAATTTAGGATGAAGATTGTTAGTGAACAAGTGGAATATATTATCTTCTGGCATGTTTTTATTAAAGGTAAAAGTGGGTTTTAAAGGGACCATAACAATATAATAGTATCACACCTATGGATAACCATAATATATAAGAAATCCTAGCTTTGAAAACAACTAAAAGAACCCACAACAATAGAAATAGTAAAAAGATATAAGAGACAAAGCAAAATAACAACACTCACATAGCCCAAACTAGACTCAACTATTTAATGTTTTCTAATTTTCATAAGCCTTGATCCAATATTTGGTCATGATTTTAGGGTTTATATCAATTATCATATTTATGTTCTCCTCATCATTACTAATAATGATGCCTTTGAGTTTTGTATTTGTTCTGACTCCTTCAGAAGTATCACCCTTGTTGTTGAAACACATGGATATGCCTTCCATGATGTGCATAACATTTTTAATAGTAACCTTGATAAAATTAAAAAGGATTTTCAACTTATCTTTGAGGTATTTTTTCTCCCTCTCTAGAGTATTAACTCTATCATTGAGGGATTTAAACAGGGAGAAAAGATCAACCTCTTTTTCTTTGGTACAAAAGAGACCATCCATTTCATTGAACTTATTGTCATCTTGATTCAGCTAAGTATGGTCCTTCATAAACAATATTTTAATTAAAAATTAAGTTATTTTAGATTATTATTGATTGAAATTGATAAAGTGAGATAAGATATTTTTATTAAAATAGCTAGTTTATGATTCCTATACCAAGGAATTAACTAAATCTTGTAAACTAGATATAGTATGAGACTTGAGTTTATTATACAAATCTAAATCATCACCTAAAAATATTTTGGATAATACATTTATGGTAGTGAAAGTAATAAGTTTAATCTAATATTTATATAAGTCTACAAAATATTTTAAATGTAATGTAAGATCAATGGTTCCATTATAAGTGATAGTAGTAATAATACCATCTATAAATATTTATAATTTTAAGAACTAAGGGTTCATGTTGTAAGTATTTGATAAAATTGATAATAAGTATGGGTTGAGGTATAAGGTTACCTCATACATATTTAAGAGGATGATGGGGGGAGGTGTGGGGAATTAAGATTTTTACGCTTTCTATTGAGTGGGTAGAGGATGATTTTAAAATTTAAAAAATTAGTTTTGCATTTGCATCATTTGATTTGCACTTTTAGTTTTAAAAGTAGCCATTTGATTCATGAATTGTAATAAAATGTTATTATTATTAATAATTAATTTACTATTAAAAGCAATGTGAGATGAAATAGTGGTAGCATTAACTTGGGTATTAATGTGGGATTTTTAGGTAGACCCACTAAAGGATATGTTGGCCATATGTTTGGTAATGATAGGCATGGTAGATGAAGAATTCATGGAAAAAGAAGGCACGGAAGAAGAAAAATGCATGAAATAAGTCATATGGTGACATTCCATAAGTCTTGAAGAAAATATATATGTGGCTTAATGGGGGTACTCAATGTTAGGGACCATCATGAGATTATAGATTATTATGGGATCCTTACCCTAATTTTGAGGGTTTATGTTGATTAAAATCATAATTATATTAGTTTATTCAAGATCACTCTCATCTTATAAAATAGGCAGAGTTGGAGATTTTTGAACCAAATCAATAAGATGGAGGAGTCCCATAGCTGGTGGTCTTAGTAGTGACATGGATTTTACTAAGATTGTGATTTTATACCATAGTGTAGGTAGGTAGGGCTTGGAGAATTTATGAGTGTTAGATAAATTCATCATATCATTATTATTTTTATGATTATTTTCATAAAAAATTTATTGCATGGTGAAAGGTGAAGGTATAACTATGAGTAATCAAGCTAATATAGAAGAGATTGATAAAATAAACTATGTTTCCCATTTAATGAAATAGGTCAACCAAGGTTGATGTAAATCAAAATAAATGAAAAAAAAATGCACTAAGTTATCTAGGGTCAATTTAGTTACACAATAAGGTATAAAAATCAAGATATAACTCTACTAGGTCAATTCGGGCTAATTTAATTAGATATGCCAGGAAATATAGTAATCAAGGAATCTATCGAGTCAGCCTAGGTTGATCTAGTTAAAAAGACAAATAAAAATAAAAATACTTGGTTGCACCTAGTTGACTTAGTTGGATTTGGAAACAAAATAGAGTAAACTAGAAATATACTTAGTCCACTAGGGTGGATCTAGTTAGAAAGTCTAGTAATAACATAAAAATACTAGGTCGAGCTTGGTCAATTTAGTTTGATCTAAAAAATTTTGATAATGAAATAGAAGATGTTCTTTATAAACTTGAGGTAAATAAGATGTAATATAAAGACTGAGTAAACTAGGTTGATTCATCACCTAGTTTAAATCTATATCAATGTTGGCCAATACAATTTGAAATAAAAAAGATAATAGTAAGAAACAATCATAAATGAAAGATTATAACTACTATTAATAAATAATTACATGAAAAGAGAATCAAGAATATTTAATAAAAATATTTGATTGATTTGTAAGATCTTAAAGACACTTATGTGTTCAATGGATAGTGTTAGCCTGATATTTTAGAGCACTAACTATGGAAGAAGTATCATTCACTATCCCACTAAACCTAATTTTAAGGGTATGCTGAGAGTAAATTCTTGATGATAATCTCTAATTGGTAAACTACAAAATTAAACAAATGGATAGCTTCTTAAGGTTCAATAGAAAGGAGAATCCTAAGTGTTTATTAACTACCATGAGGTATATGGAATCTAAAGTCCATGCTTATCTCTATATTATGGCTATGAGTATTGGGGAAACCACTAATGTCATGTAAACTATAGACTAGGGTTGTAAATATAATATCACATATTCATTCATGATAGTATCTACTTATTTTAAAAATTTTGGCACACAATTTATAGGGAAAATAATATAAAGCGAAAAATAAACATGAAAGTCAAGTATCAAAAGCCAATTTTGCAATTTCTAAATGTAAATATATAGGTAATATACTCTTTTACAAGCAAAAGTGAGATTAATTACTAGAAAAAATAAAGTTAATTTCATCACTTATGTAGAAAGTAGAAACACATATAACTTGGTTAGATAGGGCCAATCTAGTTAAACAACTATAAAAAAATAAGGTTGGCATTGGTCGACACAGTCTATTGTGAAAAAAGGCTAAAATAAACTAGGTCAACCAAGGTCATCTATGTTTAATGGAAATAAAATAATATAGAGAAATAAGTTATTCAATGTTGATTTAATTTATTATATTGTATAAATTTTATATAATTGAAGAGCTAGAAGACATGAGTGAAATAAATGAATGATTGATTTGTTTAAATGGAAAACAAAAATAAACAAATTATTTAACAGTTGTTTCATTAGACCAAAAATGTAAAATAGGTTAGTTTGGGTTGATATAATTAGTTATAAATAACATAATATATATTCCTAAGTTTATCGCAATCAGCTTAGTTGATTAGTTGTGAGTGTTTTATATTTGAAAGCTGAAACTGGGTCATCTTGTGTGATGAAGCCTGTTGGAAAAATATAACTAGCACTAGATCATCCAAGATTGATCTAGTCATTTAAAGGTAAAATATTTGATAAAATAGAGTTTAAATATGTTCAACTATGGTTTAATTAGTTTATATAATGTTAAAAATTTAAAATAATTAAAAAATACTAGGTTGACCTGTGTTGACCTAGTTGACTGAAACTAAAAACTATCG
>JARHVA010011170.1:60000-85423 GCA_037957365.1 Torreya grandis
AGGTGATATCAAATATGAAAGACGTAAATACCTTCTGAAAGCATCCAATGTTACACACCTTGTATTTCATGCTTCAACCAATTTTTAAGTATATGGCATAACAAACATAGTATTTTTTTATATATTGGTACGTCATATAGAATTGGGTTTTATTTCTAATTTGATCATATCATAGTGTTTTTTAAGAATAGTTAGAGTGAATATTTTTATCATCCTCTATTTATTGACATGACCTACAAGAGTTGAGTAGGTAAAATAACTTTCACTGTACCATTTTATCATTCCTATAAACTCATCTAGAATGAATTTTGTATGCAATGTTTCACAATGAATAAGCCTATAATAATCTAGGTGTTTGGACATAATTTTTTTTGGAATGAGGGTGAGATTTTTGGTAGGGGTATGCATTTGAGAAGATTGCCTTGTATGAAATAATTATTATGAAGCATTTAGATGATATTTATTCTATTATTTATGGACACGATGAAATAAATAAATATATCAATTAAACCATCATATTATTTAATATAATTATGTTATTAGTGGTCCCCATCAAGTAAGAATATAACATAATACCATCAAGTGAGAAGATAATTTCTCTTGCTTCGATCTAGAACTATATGATTTATTTGTCAAAAAAAAAAGATCATGTGATAATTGTTAATGAAAATTTGGTTCAAGGGTTCAACCCTCAAAATTTCCAATTTTTTTTTTTTTGAAAAGGGATTATTTGAATTAATTCTGAAAACTACGAAAATTTGTACCTATCATGACAAATTTTACCATATCTTGCATGTACAGTTATATTATTTTGTAAAAGTTACCTTTTTGGAAACTAGACTCAAATATATTTCCAAATAATATAAGAAAGGATGGGTCCATCATATCTTGATATGAAATTTTAATCTTTGTAAGCTAGTAAATTTTTTTGGATTAACATTGTAGGTGGGTCTGCCTAGCCTGATAGAGAAGCAAAATTTCAAATTGTCATATCTTCTGCATATGGGGGTCAAATTTTTCATATAACCACTAATTTTTCATGGAAATTTATTTTAAAGAGAATTAGTGAAATTATTTATTGATTTTGACATGCGTAAATATGGTTTTCACATATTTTGAATAAACTACACATTGTAATTAAATCAGGGGCATTTTCGATTGAAACTAACACCTTCAAAATGCAAGTTTTTATCTATTTCATTAGGATTGTGTTATTAGAGAACATATAGTCTCTCAAAATTACTAGGATAATTTTTAAAATGGAAGCTATTTCAAATGTAAAGGTAAAACCTTGATAGCATTCCTTACTTTTCTGCATCATGGCTAAAATTATGAGCCTCATTTCCAACACTGGATTTGTAACTCCTAAGAATTATAAATAATGGTAAATGAACATGGAAAACATATTAATATTAAATTAATTAGGATATGTGTTTGAAAAAAACCAACATTACCCATTGAAGCCACAAAACTTATAGAATTTCACAAACGTGATAGGTGAGCTCTTATTTTGTTAAAATCCACTTGTAGTGCACAAGTCATAATTTAAATTGAGGTGATTAAATATGAATATTGGAAAGCATGGAAAGATATAAAATACTTGTATGATAAACAACCTACTTACAATAAAATTGATCTCCTTATGTAGTTTATTAACACTAAACTCACTGATGATGAAGATGTTTTAGAATATGTGCCACACATTAAGAATTCAAACCAAGAATATGGCACTACTGGTGGAATATTTCATGATGAAATTCTCATTTATATTATTTTGAATGGCCTTATCCCAAGCTATAGGAAATTTCTAGATATTTTACAACTTAGTGATAAGCTTAACAAATCTACATTTGATTCGATTTGTTAGTTGCTCACTCAACATGAGTGATAATTTATAAAGAAGAAAGAAAAACCTCTTGAGGATGCATATTATACCATGAGGAAATAATATAGTGGCAAATTTGACATTTTTCCAGTGTATTTTTTGGCAATTTCTGAGCCCTTCCATGGTTTCCTAATCGCCAAGCTTTGTTGGGTTTACCTGGTTGCCTAGCATTGTAATCGCCAAGGCAAATGTTACGTTTGAGTTTTTCCCTGGCGGTATTTGCCTTTCACGTATCCGACCAGGTAATGCTTATTGTGGAATGTTCACCAGGTTTGAAGTTTCCATTTCATGTAGTATGGGAGAATTTGCCATCCCAATTTCATTTTACTGTGGAGGAGTTAGCTCGTTTAACCTTTTTTTTTTCCGAACCCAACAGTATATATATAAAATAAACATTGAAGTATAAGTGTACATTTATAATGGACATCTAGTTTCTTATACTTTAAGTTATATTTTATTTATATACTTTTAGGATGTTTGAGAGGGGTTTCAGACTGCTACGAGCTATAATGCAAATTCTAGGTTTTGGAAGATCCTATCATATTTTAGAGTTAGTCAGATTCCAGGGTTTCAAGGTTTCAAACTTAGGCATATTTTAGGGTTTCAAGATTTCAAGGAGACATCATAGGAGGTATGAACGCTGCATGAAGGGATGTATGCGTGATAGAATAGTATGAAAATATCTCTCACAAAGTGCCACAAGCTGATCCCACCCCATTCCCAGTGCACCCCTTAAGGCATGCACTCTGTGAGATTTAATGCACCAATGAGCCCTTGTGAGAGAAAGTGTCAGTAAATGATAAAGTTGAAAAATAATGGGAGTGGCATTCATGATTTTGTGGGTAAAGTACTAGTTTATTGAACCAGTCACAAACAATGATGAACCACCAACAAAATGCAAGTGTACGATTTGTACCTAGAAAACTAAAAGAGAAAAGTTGTAGTTAAAGCTCGACACTATAGAAAAACATATTGGTAAGGTTTATGAAAAATAATGAAATGATTCGCCCAAAAAATTAAAATTTTACTATGATTATTATTTTTTTGTTCACCAATGTATAATTTTTTTGTGGTTTTAAAATAACACACTTCACCCAGATTTTACACATTGTTTGAGAGACTATGAATGATTCGCCAATGGAGATTATTATTTTTTATTTGCAAACTATTTTTTTTGCCACAAAAAATAATTTTTTTCAGGTGTTTTACACCTTTCGCCAAATTTTTACACCTTTTCTAAAGGAGGGGTTTCTTAAAGTATACCCTGTATACCATAATGGGAAATCCATTGTATGAGCCCAATAGAAGACATAAAGAGAAATAAAAACACTCTCATAGGCACACTTCTAGGCATAATCATCATTCTAGATATAGAGATAATTTAATCTCTTCAAATAATAGACATCATTTTGGTTCTCTAAGGCATGATCATCACCACAAACATAAGCAAAAACACATGTATTATTCTTCAGGTGGCTATTCTTCCTCTATTTCTAGTGGATGTGAGACTATATGCTACAATTGTGGTGGTATAAGACAAATCTCTATAGAATGTCCCTCTTGATGGAGGTCTTCTCGACAGCGATAAAAGG
Organism: Torreya grandis; assembly: GCA_037957365.1. NCBI lineage: Eukaryota > Viridiplantae > Streptophyta > Pinopsida > Cupressales > Taxaceae > Torreya > Torreya grandis. Next base: position 63,478 of record JARHVA010011170.1, read on the forward strand.
TAGAAGCAAAAATTATTGTTCACTCCAATCACTCTAATCATTCTTCTAGATATTCATTTGTATCTTCTTTTGATGGATTGGATGAATATGAAGTTACACACTCCATAGTTTATGACTATATCTTATAAAATAGTGACTCACCCATCTTGTGTGAGCTACTAGGCTCGAGATTAGAATTTGATGTAGTATCATTTTTTAGCTTGTGTACTTTGATTTCATAGATGTACTATTTTTATGATCTTTGATGTGGAGCAATTTAGTGATTTTTACTTGGTTTATTTTTTGCATAGATTCTCACCTCTCACATGATAGGGGGAGAAGACATTTTATATTTATTTTTTGATCAATCATCGATGATGTGTAATATGAGTCAACATTTTGTTGCTGGCATTATGAGTGTTGAACAAAGGCTTGTGGGAGATGTTGGTAATTATTGGGCATTAGTTTGATATGTGTCATACATAATATAGAGGGTATCCACTTTTTAGATCGATTATGTGTGAGGATCAATAGTTGGACAATGAGTGATCATGTTCTACTATAGTGTGGGGATGAGCAGGGTGTGGATCAGTCTAGGATGCATAGTGTACTAGTTGTAGTTGTGGTAGAGTCTACTTGGATGACTCACAGTTCTTCGCTCCATTCTTTCTATACCCCTTTGGATTGAGGGGGAGTTTTTTGGGTCATTTAGTGATCCAAAGTTATGGTTATTAGTTTATCTTATGTTTTTATTTTTTGGGTAGTTTTTTACTTGGTATTTGGTTTCTCAACCAACTCTTCTTGTTTCTCATAAAGCTTTTTAAAAACTTCTTTGCATAAAAATAATTTAATGAATTTTCCCTAATATTTTTATATATTATTTCATTTACTTGGGCAAAACTACATTTATGACACTTGGAAATAAGGTTATCTTATTTACTTAAGGGTTAGATTTCCAAATTTAGTGATATGGTATTTATTTTAACTATTTAAGACTTAGACATGTAAATCCTAGGTTGTTAAATGGGTTAGGTAAAAGGGATAAAATCAAACAAATATTGAAAATAACTATATCAAACTAATTTACTTATAATATATGAACAATGAAAAAATTGACTTCTCTAGAGTGAAACATGCTTTGTTAGAGGTCAGGAAGGACATAACAAGCTTGGATATCAATCAATAATCCTTTATTTTAGAACTAAGGTTGAAAAATACCTTCAAACAATAGCATGATTAAGAGGTTAATAGCATTATAATGCTAATGTCTAATTTATAACACTAGTGTCCTTATATGAAAAACCTACCTAAGGCTTATAGGGGTGTTTCATGAAGATTTTAAGGACCTATAGGTGAATTTTGAGCTCTTGATCATTCTTTTATGTCACTATTTTTCCAAATCATTTCCAAAACCTAATGAACACCTACACACATGAAACAACAATAAGATCAAATGTAAAAGGAAGAGAAAAAATAGGTTGTGGGATGTTATGATCTCATGATGTAGAACCAATGCTTTCCTAGTTACTACATACAATAACCCCAATGATAAGGGTCTCATATCACATGTAGATCTCCCTTAGGGAAAGTGTATAATCAAGACACATGATATACTAGAATGATTTTTGATTAAGCCCTTATTTGATCAAACATATAGATCTAAGTGTGATTATTGAGTAATATGCTATGTGATAACTTATATTAAAGACTAATTTTATGTAATTATGTCCCAACATAGTAAGTTCTTGATGTAAAATGTCTTATGAGGCTATTTATATAGAAATAACTTTGATTTGAATGTAAAACCCTTGTTTACTAGCCAAAAAGATGTAAAAGAAAGATAAAATCATAATTAAAGTCTCAAGGAAGGGTTAGGACTCAAAACATGAAAGAAATTTATAATTGGACACTAGCACTAAACTTGGACACCAATAAACTACACTAATGTCCAAAACCATGATAGTGTCTTAGGAACATAAAACTGAGTGAAGACTATGTAAAATAGGTTAGGGGTCCTTGTGACTAGGATGGGATGATAAAGAACCACTATGGGTGTAAAAAATAGGGAAAACAAGTCATAAAAATATCAAAATACCTAATATGACCACATGAACAAGACTTACATTCATCACTAATACCATCCCATGAAAGTTAAATGAAAGACATAGTACTTGTGTTTGTTTGACCAAATTAGGATGTGTAAATTTTCCCCCCTTTTATTCTAGTAATGCAATGAAATATAACTAATCTAGTAAAAAGGAAAAATAAAATATGTACCTATACTTATCTATGTGATCAATTTGTGTGGAGGATGGATGTGCCCTACGCTTGGCCTACTTCTTGGCTAGAGTAGTGGACAAGACCTATAATGTTGTTTATAAATAAGAAATCAACTCAATGTGGATTCCCCCTATACTAAATCTGAATGGTGAACTGAATTATGAGGGATAAAAAACTATTTTATCCCCTCCCTAATATGCGAACTCAATCTTAGAGGTCTATGAAAGTGTGGATAAAAAAGCCTTGTTTTCCCCCACAATGATATGTAAATTGAATATGAGAAGTATCCATAAATGTGAAGAAATAAGATATTTTTAACTCCACTCTAGTATGTGAACTAAGTCTAAGAATTAATCTGCTCATAGGTTGAGATTGTTTCTTAGCCTTCATAATCTAGGTTTGGTGATAAACTATGTATCAATCACTATAGTCAACTATATGACCCAACCTAGTGAAATCCTAGGGACATCCTCATGACAATCTAGGTGTAATCTAATAATCCACATTTATATAATGGTATAATGTGCCATTATTAATATATAACCTAGTGGAATCCTATGAGATAAAGGATACATGATATGCATTATACCCCTAAACTATATATTTGAGTAATGTAACTATGTACCCTATGTATAAAATTATATCCATATAGGAATGATGTACCATATATATGACCCCATAGTCTTAATCAGAGTCTATAACTATGTTGAAACCCTATGTAAAATCTAAGAATGTGAAGTAATATTTGACAAGATCATGGAACCCTATAAATTTGAGTCAACCCATGTGTCTAACATCTAAGAAAATATGTGTATCTAAATATATGAGTCAATATGACCCAATTTCAATCAATCAAACCAATCTTAGTTAATCTATGTGTTTGAACCAATTTGTGTATTTGAATTTTTATATAGCTAGTATCTATATATCTAGGTATCTGAATCACTATATATGGGTATCTAAATCACTATATATCCAAGTATCTAAAGCATTATATATCTAGGTATCTAAATCATTATATATACAGGTATCTAAATCATTATATATCTATGTGTATGAATAAACATTAATAGTGTATGTATGCCCCCTTTGGTGAGGGATCCAAGATTATGGTGAGGGCGTCGAACTAAAAGTTATGTTGACAATCATGTCAATGATAGTTAGTGTTGCTAATATGAACATAGGATTGATTATTTTTACATTTTTAGGAGAATTGTTTGGAAACTGGGACCAATATAGGCTTGTGTTCTAAAGTGGGTTTGTTAAGGAAACACAAGTTTTATCAATTTATGGAATCAATTTTATTGGAATATTAATGTAAGTAGAATGGTGTGGGGGATATCATGATCAAGTCCCACACATAAGAAATGGATAATAAAAATTAGAGCTATGATGATTAAAATATCATGTTTGGAAGAATTTGGTATTAGTTGACTAAATCTATACACATGGTCAACATTAGGTAGGTGATATTTTTTAAATATGGATAAAATAGGTTGGTTGATTGGTTTTGGAGTCATTTTAATCACTTGACTTGAGATAAATTATTGATCTAAGCTTAGAAACATGTCAAGGAGATAAGGAGTGAATGCAATCTACTACAAGGAGGTGGAGGCACTCATTTAAGTTGAGGAGGAGGTTACCCTAATAAAGAACCTATCATTTTTCCTATTTTTTACATATTTATTGCCTTTTTCATCATTTTTATTAAAAATTGGTAGTTTAGAGTCATGTTTTTGAGGACCACACTAGTGTCCCTAGTATGGTTCTATTGTATTAGCCTACAAAATTAATACCTTGGGTAAAATGCTATTATCTAATGTTATTATCTTGGGTGTAGTGCTAGTGCCCTCTAGAGCCAATTTTACCAATTTTAAATCTATTTTTTCCTTGATGATTTATACTACATGTGTATTTGTCATTCAAAGGTGTTAATTCTATCTTTGGTTGTGTTTTGTAGAAGGATGCATGTATGATGGAGTTTCAGAGTGGTCAAATGATGGAGTGCTTATGTGGATTGCCTTTGACATATGATGAAAGGGTATTGATCAAGAGAGATGGTTTGTGACATGTGGTATCATTTTCTCTGATGCCTTGGGATAAACATATGATGATGATATTATGTGAGAGGTGAAATGATGATACTTATATATTATAGTTGGCAACTAAGGAGATCATTGTGATCTTGGAGGAGATCTATAGGATATTCAGATTTCTTATTATTAGTTAGTGGGAAGTGTTACAAAAGGCTAATAGAGTAGAGATATATAGCAGGTCATAAGGTACTTTTCAACTATGCTCATAGGGACCTATCACTTAAGGAGTTATAGTGATGTTTTTTTGTATTTGATTTATATGACTAATGTTTTATGGTTGCAGAAGTTTTTGGTGATGTCATTAGTTTCCTTCATTACTATGGATGGAAGTGGGTTATATATCTCATATAGGATGCATGATACAATATAAGATATAGAACAATATTGGACCATATACTCATGGGGTCACACTCTGCTAACCCACTTATATTAGGATTTGTATCATTTTACTTAGGATTTGTGCATAGGTGGTATTGGCTCATTGAAATTTTTGCATTGTTGATCTTATGATCATATTATGGTGGCTAGACCTAAGGGGTTTATGTGGATGGTTTGAGCTAACCCAGAGATGTTTGTGGATGGATAGATTGGTATAGATCACATTCAATCAAGGATAATGGTGCATTTTTTATAGGCGTTAGATAAATTAATAGTTGGAGACATTATTTGGAGACCTTATAAGTACTTTTAGTGGTGGCCTGAGGATGGTGTTTAGTGGAGATAGGTTTGATTGAGCTACTAGTTACATGATCATTAGGTTAATGTATCTGAGATATTTTAGTATGAGTAAGTGACACAATAATTTGGTGTTATCCAAGATTTACCATCAACACCATGGGTATGGTTGAGGAGTTATGAAGTACCAATGAGGTCACAAAGTAGGCCAAGACCAAAAAATACTAATTTGGTTCTAATTTCAATGGATCAAGATCTAGTGTTGGATATACTAGATGTAGATGACCTACATAGTTGGTACAGGAAACATAGATGCCCACCACTATTTACAAGCATGCATGTGGAATTATATTTAGAGCCCATTAGGGTATGTTACCATTATGGATTTGTATGTTTATTTTATTTTAGTGTTTTATTTATCGATGAAATATCTATTACACTATGTTGGTATGTGTAGGTCTAGGATACAATGAGTACTCAAAGACCATTATTGAAGTTGCACTATGAGAGATAACACAACATATCATTGATTATACCATGGATTATGGGATAGTTTAGATGGATAAATTAATTTAAGACATTAATTCCCATCTATTTTATTGAGCAGTCATTGCCATAGTGAAATATAAATGAGCAACTTATTATAGAGATGAGGCATGTGTTGAGTTGAAGAGGTGAGTTATACCTCCACCTAATTTTTTAGACATGGTAGGTAGTAGGAATTATATGACTACAATCATCTACATTGAGATCATTAGAGATGATGGTGGAGTTAGAAATATTATAGGATAGAGAGGAGACACAGGTCTCAATTGATATCTAGTAAGGATATGAGGGCATCTAGTTCTAGTGTTCATGTATCTAAGAGTGAGAATGATGAGGGTGGTCTTGGTGACAAACCTCGATTATTGAGTGATTACATATTGTTTTATTAAAATTTGTTTTGAATATATATATATATATATATGTATATATATATGGACTTTTTATTACATGGGTATTGTGTATAACACACGTTAATTTATGGCATTGTTTACTTGAGTAAGTGTTTTGTTGTATTTATTGCTTATGTTTTGATATATGGATGTATTTATTCAAATAGGGAATTAGAATTTATTACTCATATGTATGTGTATGTTAGAGTAGATATGTATATAATGATAGTAATGTTAGTTGGTATTTATTATAGAAGTATCATATAATAGCTGAGTGTGGATAATGTCACTATGGTCTACACTATCTATATGTAGATGGCCTGGTAAAAAAGTTACCATACTACTCATGTTATGTAGGAATATAATCAGAGTCTAGAGATGATATTTCTCATGGTAAACTATTATTAGTTATATGTGTAGATTTTGTATAAAATAGTTTTTTTGGATACTATACTAAAACTATGTTCTAATCTATGTGATTGTTATCAAATAACTTAATCAGTAGTCAAACCAAATTTATGATCTAATATTTTTGATTGTTTCCAAATATATTAATCAATGTTAAAACTAAAAATATTTTATGATATCTATGATTATTTCCAAATATCTTAATCACTAGTCAAAATTGAAGCTTTGCTCTTATATCTATGATTGTTTCTAAATATCTTATATGGTGTTCAAACTGAAACTATGCTTTAATATTTATTATTTTTTTCCAAATATATTCATCGATAGTCAAACTAAAGTTTTGATTTAATATATGTGATTTTTGATAAATATATTAATATGTGGTCAAACTAGAACTAGTGGTGGGATTGGTTTCAATTTTTGGCCATGATGTTATAAGTAGGTTGATCTATGTGAACTATCTACCATCTTTGTTAAACTATGGTACATGAGATCTCAAAACATAAGCAATAAAAAAAAAAAACACTTACTCAAGTAAACAATGCCACATGGATCATATGATGAGTAACCAATGATTCCTTAAAATGAACATCTTATGATAAATCACTTAGAAGAGTATGATCTAAGATAGTGTAGAGAATTAGATATCGATGCCCCCTGTGTGAATGTTATAATTCCTCTATCACTACATTGGTCAATATGATCTCTAAGTGCATAAAAGTTATTATCGCAATGTCTATTAATTTTGTGAGAGTTACAATATGGTTCATTTCTTATTCTATGTGAATGATGTGTTAGATTATGATGAGTATGAGGAAGGATGATCATTCCCCTATCTAATAATGTAAGGAAGATATAATGAGGCTTATCTCTATCTAAAAAATGTATGGTGCCACTACGGGTGTTTTGTGCTCTATCTACTATAGGATATGTGTAAAGTATCTCTTTACCTTTATTAAGTATCTTGATTAGTTTTTTTGTTCCATATTTTACTTACTCATAAGTAGATTAGGTGCTTGTACCATATCAGATGAATGTGGTTGTGGGAGATCCAAATCCAAATTTTCCTCTAAATCTATCTCAACTAGTCCCAAATTCTTCTCTAATTCCATAACTATGATACATAGATGCTTAAATGATTTGGATGTCTTGTATATTAATTTATCCTTATGAGGAAAGATAAGACTTCTATAAAATATATATTATACCTCTAAATCTATCAACTAATAGATCAACTATTTAATACATGATTTGAATTATAAAATGTAATCACTCACTATTTATAACTTAGCTTGGTGTAGTGAGAGTGACATCTCATATGTGACTCAATGTCCCTTATTTTATATGTAGTGTATGAGAAAGTTGACTTATAACTGATTGCATGTATGTAGTGAACCACTGGGGAGTGAAGGATGGAATCAATTTAATGTCTCACCCTCTATAATCCATGGAAATAACTATAAGAGAATAAAGTTTTTGGTAGCATGTGCCATGGATTTCCCATAAAATTGAAGGTATAAATATGGGTATCCATGTCCATTGAACTTAAATAATATCAATATTTGAAACTACTTTGGTAACTTTGTAGTGAAAATTATGCATAGGATAGTGTTGTCATAGATTGCATTAGAATCAAGCTAAGAGTGTTATGCTTTATTTTCTAAGGTGAGTTGTTATAATTGTTTTTGTAAATCACCCTAAGCATGAATCAAAGAGATTAACTATTTTAAAGGTATGTTAACATCATCAATGGGTTCACTTAATTATTTAATCTTGTTATTAATTTTAATTATTGGTACAATGCATCTGGGACCTTTTGTTTTTCTCATTGCAACCTTTAGATGGGTGATAGCTTGGACATAGTGAGAGGGAAATGGGATATCACCCTCTTAAAGGTTAGGATGAGAAATGGATTCTAATGTAGTAATGGGAGTTGGGGTAGATTCATTGGTGTCTTTTATTTTGTTAATTTAAAAATAAGTATCACATGTTAATGGACTAGATGATACATTATTATCATGCACATGTAAATTGTGTAAACTATGACCATAAGTATAAGTTTGTTTATGTTTATCCAAATACATGTTATAATGTGAACTAGCAGTTGATACACAACCACTTTGAACATGATATATGGGTGAATTAGTGAGAGAACTAGAGGGATTAGACTTAATGTATTCATCACCAAAATCATAGTAATCATTGTTATTCCAAGATTCATAAAAAAACAAAATTTAATTCAATTGTAGAGCCAAGAGTAGAATAGTTATAATTTGCATGCTCATTGTGTGTGTGTGTGTGTGTGTGTGTGTGTGTGTGTGTGTGTGTGTGTGAGAGAGAGAGAGAGAGAGAGAGAGAGAGAGAGAGAGAGAGAGAGAGAGAGAGAGAGAGAGAGAGAGAGAGAGAGAGAGAGAGAGAGAGAGAGAGAGAGAGAGAGAGAGAGAGATTAGAATAATATTTTAAATTTTCAATATATCATGTGTAGGTGTAATACAATGCATGTATTCACTAGTTGAGTGGAAAGCATTTATGATCATTATTTTCATTCTTGGACTCAAGGGTAGAAGAAGTAGAAATCATGTTTTCATTTGGCACATTATGACATATGAGATGAGTTTTAGATATATTTGAATTATATATATATTTTTAAATAATCATTGTGTTGATATTTAAATTTGAAATAAGGTGATAAAATAATTTCATGTACTCTAGTTTATGCATTGGTAAAATGTGCAATATCATTTGTACATGCTTTTTCAAATTGAATTGATAAGGGTAACTAATATGCATTGCTCTTTTCTATATTTCTTGAATCCTACAAATGTAGATTTAGTTTATTACACTTATATTATTTTAAGTTGAATAAGGAGGTGGAAAACATGGTTGAAAAGATAGGATCACGTTGGAATAAAGCACTACCAAAAAGATGTTCATTTGGCATTATATTGTTAATTTGATTTTGAGAAGTAGGACAAGAGAGAGAGGAAAGAGAAGAAAGAGAAGAAAACACATCTGAGTTATCTTCATCAATGCTTTAATTGAAATTATCATAGTAATAATCATATCCATAATTATAAAAATAATCATCATCATCATCATCATCATTATAAATGAAATCATTATCATGTGCTAATGTGAAATCTTGAAAATATGTCCATTAATTCTTATAATTATGAGAAAAGGTTATAAATTCATCAAGTAGATGAGGGGAAAGAGGATTTTTGGATGTAATTTTAAACTTTCCAAAAAAAGAGAATGTAAAAAGTGAAAAATAAGTACACAATAGATAATGTAATAAAACATATATATGCTAAATATTCAACCCAACATATGGAAAAAAAATTAGAATTTTATTTGAAACCCTAAGGGATATATTTGGATGTATAGGGACCTAGTATTGTTGGTATAAGGTTTTTGACAGGTTTTTTATAAAAAATTTAAAGTGTATTAAATTAATTAAATAATATTAGATGAATTATTTGGATCATTTAAGTTGTGCAAAAATTAGGAAAAAATTACAATTTCATAAACCCTTATTTATTATAGAAAAGTGTAGAAAGTAAGCCCTAGGATGGAACTAGGGTTTTAAGCAATATTCAAAGTAAGTAAAGTTCACATAATGTTTTAAATATTTAGGAGTTAGACACGTAAATACTAGTTTTTTAAAGGGGATGGGAATAGAGGTAAATCTAGACAAATATTAAAAATAGAGACATTGAATTAATTTACCTAGATTATATGCATAACGATAAAATTGACTCATCTAAAGTGAAACATGCATTGTCAAAGGTCAACAAGGTTAGAATAGGCTTGAAAATTAGTTAGGAATCCTCCATTATATAACTAGGGTTGAAAAGTACCTTCAAATACTAACATAATTAGGAGGATAGTAGCACTACACCTCTAATGTCCAAGTTATAATGCCAGTGTCCTTTTGTGAAAAATTACATGAGACTTCTAGGGGTGCTATGAGAGGATTTTAGGTAATTATAGGTGAATTTTGAGATCTTGATAATTAATTTGTGTCACTATTTTTTCAAATATTTTCCAAAACCTAATGAACACCTACACGCATGAAAAAACAACAATATCAAATGTAAAATTAAGAAAAATTGGGTTGTGGTATGTTACGATCAAGCAATGTATAACCCCTATTATCCTAAACATTTGCTACATTAACCCAAATTATATGGGTCTTAGATTTCATGTAGTTTTCCCTTAGTGAAAGTTCATAATCAACACGCATGGTATGTTAGAATTATTTTCACTTAATCCCTTTTTTTATCAAACATGTAGATATAGGTGTGATTATTGAGTAGTATGTAGTGTGTTGAGCTATAATATTGATTCATTTATGTAATTATGTGCCAAGATGGTAAGTGATAAATGTAAAATTACTTGTGAGTTTATTTATATATAATTAACTTTGATTTTAATGTAATAACCTTGTTCACTAGTTGATAAGATGTAAAAGAAAGATAAAATCATAATAGAAGGCTCAAGGAAGGATTAAGACACAAAACATGCTAAAAAGTGATCAGAAATTGGGTTCTGAAAAAGGTTTCAAGTCAGAGTTTCAATGGTGGCACACTATAGATCTCATTGAGAGCTTTCCAATGCTTTTTATGGTTTGTAAAATAGACACTGTATGCAAAAGTTATGGCCATTTGAAGATTTCTCAAAAAATGTCACTTGCAACATTTGGCACGTGATTCGAGGACGTTTTGACATTTGGACCTATGGGAGGTCAACATGTGGCATTGTTGAAATTACAAATGGGTTAATAGCCATTTGAAATGTGGCAAAAAAAAATTGCAAATAAATTGGCTTAGGTGTTTTTTTATTCACATGTCATTTGATATTTTCAAACCTTTCAAAGGTGCCAAAGGAGGAACCTCCATGCCACCCAAGGAAATATTCAAACTTGGCACCCAAGAAGGAGTCAAAGCACCTAGAAAGGAGAGCTTGAGTGCCTAGAATGGAGGAAGGAGATTTTGAACCCTTGAACTCTCGTGTAAAAGGGATAAGCCTTGACCACTTCAGCCCTGGGTCTTGAAGTGTTATATAAGGCACTAATTTTTACTTGAATTATCGAATTCTGGACTATGTTTTTTATTTTAAGAGGCCGAGACTTTGTAAAAGCTTTGGGAAAGCTTATGTAATAGATTTTTATCCATTTTCCAACCATAATACTTAGTCTTAATACTCTTTTTATCCAATTTGCATATTGGAGGAGTATTTTTAAGCCCATAGAGGAGATTTTTAGGACTTTTGAAGCAACTTTGCAAGTATGAAGACTCACAAAATTTGAAGGTGCTGAGCTTGATTATCAATCATGGTGAAGGTTAATTTTTGCATTGAGAGATCAACTTATAGAAAAGTTGTTTATTGTTTCGAGGGTTTTGAAATGCCCTTAATGGAAACGGTCCACTCCTTTGGAGAACCCAGAGATGTAGGCATCATTTGTTGAGCCGAACTCTGTTCTCAATGTCGGATGGTAATTTTTCATTTGCTTGCATGTTTTAATTCAATTTTTCTGATTTTTTTAATTATGAAATCATGCAAAAATTAAATTTTGACAATTTATGACATTTGATATAAAAAACAAAAACCGGTTCAACAACTGAGAACATTTTATGCCAAAACATTTTGTAAGTTCTTTTGAGTTTTTTGAGAATTTGTTAAGTTTTGAGAAATTTAGTATTTGTATTTAAAACTTCACTTTGAGTTGATTCAGTGTAGTTTACAGATCAAGTTAGTATCAGAGTGATTATAATGCAAGGATTGCTTCTAGTTGTGTATTGACAATTGCTTCTAGCATAGTTGGATTATTGGTTTGTAGATTGATTATATTGTAGTTTGTAGTGTGGAATCAGTTGTTTGCAAGAAACCATGGGCAAGTTGTCACAGATTGAGGTCATCAAAGATGAAAATGCAATCTTGAGATGCCAAAAATTAGCACTTGAATTGCAAGTGGCAAAGTTAAAATGAGAGCTTGAATCCAAGGATGAGCTCTTGATTAGATTACAATGTGGTGAGTGTGAAAAGTTAAAGCCTTCAACTTCATATGCAGAAACTATGACTGAGTGCAGTGTAAGTTTTTCACCACAAGAATCTTCATCTTCTTCTACCATTTCAGATTTAGAGTCTAGTAATATTGTTTTTGGTGATTTTGAAAGATACACTAAGGGCATAGGATATAAATTGTTGTTTAAAATGGGTTATAATGGAGGAGGACTTGGTAGAGATAGCCAAGGTATAACTAACCCAATTTAGGTTGAGCATAGACCTATTTGTGCAGGTTTGGGTTATACTAGTGTGTAGGTGGATGATGGAGAAGTTTCTTCCATGGCTAAAGGAAGATGAGCTTCCAATAGCGAAGGTTCTAGGCCACTAGTTCAAAGGTGTAAAGTTAAAAGAGGTATTGAGATTCCACCTCTTGATTCTTACACTAAATCTTTTGATCTAATTGATACTTTTAAGAAGTTTGGATATAATGGATAGAAGATAATGCAATCATTTTCATGCACTTTTTGTGGGATGAATAACCATAGTGCTAAGACATGTTGTTAATGAAATGCTTTATTGAAGTAGATTGCATGTTTGAAAGACCATTTTCATGTTAAATTGGTAATTGGAAAAATGGGACCCTCACCTAAGAAAGATGTTTTTACTCATTGTAAAGTGAGTGGACATAAGATTGATAGATGTTTTAAGCTTCATGCATCTTCACATTCAAGTAATGTTATAACTAAGATGGTTTACAAACCTCTCACTAAGGCTAATGAAGCTAATTCATTCCATAATGTAGTTGACAATAAAACCCAGGTTAAGGTAAAACCTACAAGTGAAAATACATTTAAGAGGTTAAGTCAATAATATGCAACTGATAAGGAATCCACTAAGACAATCAATTTCACTAGGAAGAAAGAAATGGTTAAGTGGATTATCACTGCATTCTTTTTGCAAAGCATGGTTATGAATTCACCTAAGGGAATGAACAAGCTTTAATATATTTAGAGTAGAGTTTGTGAGAACACTTTGAGATAGCTTCATCATTCGAAGTATTTTAATTCTCATGTTGGATAGCTTTATGTTTTGAATCTCCTATTTATGTTGTGAGAGTTGTCTATAGGAATTGAACTCATTTGATCAGTTGGAGATAATAGAAAAATGCATGTTTTAGGTTGACTTAATTCCTTACAACACTTATTTGACTACTATTTTGAATGTATCTTTGGCACATGGATGTATAGATGCATGTTTAAGACCCTTTGGGTATGTTTAAATGTTAGGCATCATACACTTTAGGTTGTTTGCATTTGCTTAGCATATAAGTCCCATACTAGGGCATTGTATTGCAACATGTCCACAACATTTATTGTATGTTTTCAGCATTATAAACTTGTCTTCCAGTTACATTGGGAGTTGATTCAATTTTTGGCAATTCACCCCTTTACAAGATGTGACATTTAGGCAGGCAATTTTGGTATGTTGTAATCACTTTGGCAGTTGCAGATTCATTTGCTCATGCCTTTGGATTAGGCATTTTTACATTTTGATTTTGAATCATTGTAATGAAATTTTGTATACCTCTTTCTATGATTGGGTTCTATTTTTGTGGATGCAGTAGACCAATTATAAGACTTCAAGGGATATTGGACTTTTGGAGACCAAAAACCTTCCATTGGGGAGGTGTGATCAGAAATTAGGTTCTAAAAAAGGTTTAAAGTCAGAGTTTCAATGATGGCACACTATAGATCTCATTGAGAGTTTTTTGACGCTTTTAGTGGTTTGTAAAACATACATCATATGCAAAAGTTATGGGCATTTGAATATTTCTCAAAAAATATCACTTGTGACATTTGGCATGTGATTCAAGGACTTTTCAACATTTGGACCTATTAGAGGTTGACATGTGGCACTGTTGAAATGCCAAATGGGCCAATAGCCATTTGACACATGGCAAAAAAATCTAGGTGAAAATAAATTGTCTTAGGTGTTTTTTTATTCACATGTCATTTGATATTTTCAAACCTTTCAAAGGTGCCAAAGGAGGAACCTCCATGCCACCCAAGGAAATATTCAAAATTGGCACCCAAGAAGGAGTCAAAGTGCCTAGAAAGGAGAGCCTGAGTACCTAGAATGGAGGAAGGAGGTTTTGAACCCTTGACCTCCTGTGTAAAAGGGATAGGCCTTGACCACTTCAACCACGGGTCTTGAAGTGTTATATAAGACACTATGTTTTACTTGAATTTATCAAATTCTAGACTACGTTTTTTATTTTAAGAGGCTGAGACTTTGTAAAAGCTTTGGGAAAGCTTATGTAATGGATTTTTTATCCATTTTTTGGCCATAATACTTAGTCTTAATACTCTTTTTATCCAATTTGCATATTGGAGGAGTATTTCTAAGCCCATAGAGGAGATTATTAGGACTTTTGAAGCAACTTTGTAGGTGTGAAGACTCATGAAATTCAAAGGTGCCGGGCTTGATTATCAGTCACAGTGAAGGTGAATTTTTGCATTGAGAGATCAACTTGTAGGAAAGTTGTTTATTGTTTCCAGGTTTTTGAAATGCCCTTAATGGAATTGGTCCACTCCTTTGGAGAACCCGAAGATGTAGGCATCATTTGTTGAGCCAAACTCCATTATCAATGTCAGATGGTAATTTGTCATTTGCTTTCATGTTTTAATTTAGTTTTTCTAATTTTTCTAATTATGAAATCATGCAAAGATTAAATTTCAATAATTTACGACATTTGATGTGAAAAAAACAAAAACTAGTTCAACAACTGAGAACATTTTATGCCAAAACGTTTTTCAAGTTCTTTTGAGTTTTTTGAGAATTTGTTAAGTTTTGAGAAATTTAGTATTCATATTTAAAACTTCACTTTGAGTTGATTCAGTGTAGTTTACAGATCAAAAAGTGACCATTGGGCACTAGGATTGAACTTAGACATTATCACATAGTACTAGTGTCTAGAACCATTCTAGTGTCTTTGGAACACAAAAATGAGTGAATAAAACATGCCATGGGACCCCTTTAACTAGGATGGTATGATAAAGAACCACTGAGGGTAAAACAAATAGGGAAAAAAGTCATAAGAAAGATCAAAATATGTAAGATGAACACCCAAATAAGAATCACATTCATCACTAAAACATTCTTGTGAAAGAGAAACAAAAGACATATTACTTTTGGTTGGTTGACCAAATTAGGGTGTGTGTATTATTACCTAATACTTGAAATATATGTGCTAAATTTTAGATGATTTTTAAAAGCAATGGTAAATGTATTGACCATTACTATAAGACTATGTCATTTATTGAGTCTGAGACACTTTGCAAGCTAATTAGCCACCTAGAGTAAGAACCAGATTGTTTAATTTGGTATGATAATATAAAATGTAGTTATCAAGGTATTATTAATATTTTAGGTTAATTAGATAAATTACAATGATTTGATGATAGTTTTTAAGCCATTGTTTGACTTGAAATGTCACCTGGGTAGCTAAGATTTGCTACTGATAGTTTTAAATTTAATCATGAAAATAGAAAGATACCAAACTATTATATATTACATTGAGGTCATGGAATTTTAATATATGCCCCATGAAGCTCTGTATGTATATATGAAAATAAAATTGAGTTAATAAAAAAGGTTTTGGGAGAGAAGGATGAGCTCTGAAGGAGTAGAACATAGAGTTGTATCAGTTTCAGAGTAACTACATGAGGGTCTATAACTCTTTTGTTTAATGTAATAAGTATCTAGAGGCATGTGTGACAATGTGAGTGTGATTTTACATTTTTTTGTAATTTTTTAAAGATTAATATGATGAATATGTGTTAATTGTGTAATGTTTGAGTATTCAATGAAGGTTTATCCATAGATGAGTGTTTGGTCTAAGAAACATAGAGATAAATGCATCGATTAATTTGTTACCCTATTTGGTTCTGACACTGTTTGGTATCAGATCAAGTTTTTTTCCTTATGGGTTATGTGTAGGGCTCTTGTATGAGTTAGTTGTAGGGTTTTAAAGAGAAGTCTCTCAAGGGATCTATAAATTATGAAATATAATTTTGAATTAGTTTTTTGTAGGTGTGATATAAGCTAGGGAGTAATGTAAATATGAATGAGGATCTATTTTGAGTCTATTATAGGTTTTGAAAGATAATCTTATTGATCATGGAAATATGGAACATAAAAGAGAAAGATTACAATAGGTGGATGACTTGACATATATGTTGAAAGAATTAAATGCAAGATCAGAGATTATGGAGATTATATAGAGTTGAGATGATGTATCTATGAGTGAATATGATGAAGGAGATATTATGAGGGGGTTTTCATCCCTAAAATAAAGGTTAGAATGCCCTAGAGAAATGAACAACTAGAAAATAAAAGAAACCAATAGAAAATAAGATGAAGGAAAGAGGTAAGTTTATTTATGATATTGATTTTTATGTGGTAAGGAGAGCCTTGATATACTCATGAAATGGATAGTAGAAATTATAAATTTATTTTTAACATGGGAATATTTAATACCTCATTAGGGTAATGTTGAAAGTAATATACTGTGTATAAGTGAAACTATATATTAGAGAGATATTCAAGTGAGGAGACAAAGAAAAGGAAATAAAAATGTGATAAGTTTGGAACATATGGTTTTTAATTTTATGGGTCATATTGTGAACCCAATGATGTAAGTGGAGAGGATGAATAAGCTTCATGTATTGAGGATTTAAATAAAAGAAAAGAGGAAGAACTTTTACATGAAATTCAATAAGAGAGACAAGTTTCCATATTATAAACTAATGTATACTTTGAGAATTAGTAAGGATAAGGATGTGTATGAGGATAAGTTATTTGTCATGAAGAAAATAAGATAATGAGGTTTCTATGTGATAATACCATGTCTATTTTTCTTTTAAAATGAGGAAGAAAGTTGTGTACGGTCAACATACATTTTTTAGAAAAACAAGGAGAAAAAGAGTATTGATGAACCTATAGAGGGAGAAATCACCTTAAAATAGGATATTTAAGTGCTATTATTTTTTATTTTAATAATAAAACCAATTATCCAATGAAAGGAATGAGTTTTTGGTATCCCACAAGTGGGAAAGATAAAAATCATCATTAGTGAATATAGGAAATGCAACTATCTTTTATATTTTTAAGCGTATAAATGTTGAGTAAAACCAAGGAAATATGAATGCTTATTTTAAGAAATAAAAAATGGTGAATGAATATATCACCCATGAGAATTTGTAAGTTTTGATAATTTATAAGTTTCCATGAAGGAGACAATAGTGTTCAAAGAAGTGCAAGCTAATGCACATGAGGATAGTATGGTTTTATACTATAAATTTGTAGGAGAATAAAAAATGAATAATAATTAGAAGAAACCAAACATAAAGGTTATTTAAATTTTCCTATAAGAGTGCATCACACTGGATAAATCTATGAGATAATTATGAATAACATAAAATATTTCTATAAAATGTCATTGACAATGTGAATAAGACATGGAATAAGTGAATATGGGAAATATTGATTCCATTAATTTTTTTTTAAAATGTTAAATTAAAAAAAATGAGATGGATATGGATATGGTGGACATGTTTATACCAAGAGGGACTCAAAGATGAAAGTAGTGTTGCATATTGATGTAGAGTATCATAAGACAACATGAGGTGTTAATGTCTTTAAAAGTTTAATGATAGTCATTTTTTGTTTTATGTGAGTCTAAGAGGTCTTACATGGTTCCTTATTATGTATTTGGGTATTTAATAGTCTTTATTTCGAGTGTTTGTAGTCCATTTGGAGTTTACCACCAAAAAATAGAATTTGAAAATTTGAATTCATAACTAGGCACTTGAGTGGTATTTTTGGTTTTTTGTGAATCCAAATGTTGATGTAATTTTTTTAAAGGTGATATGTGTGTTATTTTAATGTTTTTTAAATGTTAAATACATGAAAAATAAAGGTATGCCAAGAACTTGAATTATAACTATCACCTTACGTGGAGATGGACTTGTAAAGGAATTATTTTGCATGTTTTAGCATAATAAGAGGATAGGAATTCATGTAAAATAATAATAATGGTTTAGTATTAGATTATTAGTATAATATAAATTTAATGAGACAAATGTGGAGAGTTTAAATAATATAATAAAATATGAATATTTAAAAAGAAGATTGCCTACCTCACAAATTATGTGTATGATGATTATATGTGAATAAGATCAAGGAATAAAAGAATGCTTTAGTGAGTATGTGTGTACTTCCTTGAGATTCATGGCATGTAATAAATATTAATTTTTTTTAATTTTTTTTATAAATTGGGTTCTTAAAATAATTTCCCAACTAAACATAAGATCATTTGCATCATAGTCAAACTAGGAGTAATTTTGTGTTACATTGTCTAGAATGCAAAGTTAATAAAGTTTATTAGAGATAGAATAGGGGTATCTTGGTTTATATAAGATATTTATTATAAAAAATCATCTCTAAACATTAATAGGATCCTTAAAAAATTGTGTAAAGTAATATTTAAATCAAGTTTTCACTCAGTTCTTACATGGTCCTAAATAGAGTACTCAAAATTTTATAAATACAAGTGTTTGGAACCTTATAGTGATTATTTCCAGTCAAATAACCTTTTGGAAAGTTAAGGTAAGGTGTTTAAGATCATAAAAAACTTTTAGATTCATTTTAAATATAGTAAGACTCAAATATTCCCTTTTGATATCTCTCAACCTTGTACATGCCTGTGTAAACCTAGGCTAGGGTTTCAAAATTGCAACTTCACCAACAAAAAATATTTTTTCATATTGTCTCCATTATCAAGTATTTATATCCTCATTTCAATCCACCATTATTAATTACAATAATTTTATCATCTTTGGGAACATGTACTCACTTCAAGGTAAATTATGTGTTCCATTTAGGTATTATTTATTTTATTTCAGTCACTATATTACAATCAATTTGATTTACTTACACAATATTGATTTTTAGTTGAGTTTGGTAATTTATTTGAAATTATTGGGTTGTTACTTTCATTTCCAAATCATTATTTCCAAATTACACATATTACATCTAACAAAATTCCTCATAACATCTACAAATTATCTAATAGGTTTTTGGGCATCTTTCATGATTTGTGATAGCTAGGAAAGAAGGTCATGTGCATCTTTAGCTGGTTTGAAAAATTATTAAAACTTATTATTCATTGTGTGAAAATAAATATTGAAACTTATCCTTAGGTTTTATAAGTGGTTTGTAGGTCTTTATTTCAAGGTGATCCAAATTTGGATCCTAATGTAGTAGTCATGTGTACTACATGTTTCTACTATGCCAAATTATATGTAATTACTATTAATCAGACATTATTATAAGAAATTTCATACTCAAAACATTATAATATATATATTTATGTGTAAAATAAGTGTGATGGATATCTATTCATCTCATGGTGATAATTTGGTAAGTTTTATGCTCTTGAAATAGAGGAAAAAAGTATAGTTTATGTTATATTAGGTAAAATGGAATATAGATGGCATCAAAAATATATTGAGTACATATTTTAGTTCCTATAAAAAACTTACCCATGTTAAAAAATGACATTTGATTTTAAGATCTTGTACAAAATTTATGGCCTTGGGAAGTTAGTCGACATTTTAAGGCAACTAGTCTAGTGCCAACTGTAGCAGTTTGATACAACATGATTTTAAATAGTTGAAAATTTTTGTCCTTATCTTTGGTTTCTTGGTTAATATTATTATTTTTTTATGAGACTAACAGAGTATAAATACAGGTTTTTAAAAGGTAGTAAACATTAGAACGCGTAATGAGAAGTATGTAATTTGGATTCACATTATTTATGAAAAGTTTGAGTATGTGTTCTTGTTATATTATCATTTCTTAGTTATATATTGGTAGTGAAATTATGTCTATAAAGTCCATGCCTAGTACTACATTATACATTTATTATAATACATAGTGGAAAGGAGTTAAATTGCCTCAACCACTGATGTTTTCCCAGATTAAGTTTCTATAGGATAACTCTTGTGTTTGTTTATGATTTTTACTTAATGTTTATGTGAAAAAAGTTGTATATTTGACTATCAACACTTTTTATCTCTTTTTTTGTAAGGGTAATAATCCTAGAACAACCATATAACCAATTTTTGTTAAGCTAGGAGTAATAAAATATTCTTTGATGATACTTTGAGTATAATCTCCATTTAGTTTATGAATCACAAATTTATATGAATAGAATAAAATAAACATATTCATACTATAAAAAATAATTCCATGTATGATAAATAATATATAAATGTGTTCATCAAGGTGTTGATTTCCATATCCTAAAAATTTAGAGGAAATTTATTGATAACCTAGAATATTTTCATGCATGTGTATTCTAAGAGATAATGGCCCTATTTCTTGAAGCTAAGGCACTAAAACCATTAATTTAGATCTTAAATTCAAAGCAAAAACTATTGCAAATAAAACCAAATATTTAATTATTTTAGTTCACCTTATTTATATATTTTTAATTAATTGAATGAACACACATATTTATTGATTATTTTACTTACTCTCATTTATGAATCCTCTCTCAACTCAGGTGAAAAATATTTATTTTCCTAGATAAATTAGTGGTTAAAGGGCTCTTCAAACAAATATAAATATGAATTATCTATGTTTTTACACCATTTATAAATCATATAGTACCTTAGTATTTTACACTTGTAAAATACATATCTTGGATGTACCTTCAACTTATAGGACATTCCTACTACTTAAAGGGTTACAAACACTATCTCTTTATGCCTATTGATTATCTCTTAGTCTAACCAATGTTATTATAACAACTCAAACCTTAAATCATACATATAATTATATAAACCTTGTTATCTTATATCTCTTCAAGTTATGGACTTGTGCCTATTTTACAACTTTTCAAACACTTGTGTCCAAGTTAGATGCCTATGTCAACTCTAGTGTCCTATCATGATGCAAGTGTCAAGTATAATAAAATTCATTAAATTTACAAATTAATGTATAAATATGGTCAACCTAAGTGATTTAATGAAATATATTATCTAAAGGGATTGATATGTATACAATATCAACCCTTATTCATACCTCACCTAGCACGAACCAAGAAAATCACAAGATAACTTAAAAGAGGAATTTAATCAAGCACTCAAGTGAACAAATATTACTTCCACTTCTTCTTCTTCTTCTTCTTCTTCTTCTTCTTCTTCTTCTTCTTCTTCTTCTTCTTCTTCTTCTTCTTCTTATTCTCCTTCTTCTTCTCTTCTTCTTCTTCTTCTCTTCTTCTTCTTCTTCTTCTTCTTCTTCTTCTTCTTCTCCTTCTTCTCCTCCTTCTTCTCCTCCTTCTTCTCCTCTCTCTTCTCCTCCATCTTCTCCTCCTTCTCCTCCTTCTTCTTCTCCTTCTTCTCCTTCTCCTCCTCCTCCTCCTTCTCCTTCTTCTCCTTCTTCTTCTCCTTCTTCTTCTCCTTCTTCTCTCCTCCTTCTTCTCCTCCTTCTTCTCCT